>PVJH01002398.1:10122-63024 GCA_004026705.1 Nesogale talazaci | reverse complement strand
GGGCGCTGTGTCCTTGGTCAGCACTCTTCCCTCTGCTCTCCTTTGGTCATCTGGATCCCCCCTTCAGGCAGACGGAAGCAGAATCACGAGCATGCTTTCCTGGGGTCTGGAAGCAACCCCGGGGAAAGAACCAGAGTGCCCGCTCAAGGCAGCAACCTGGGGAGGGTTTGGTGATCAGCAGGGTGGGGAATGAGGGGCTCCAAGTTCACCGTGTCTATTTCAGTTCGACGTATCCCACGTCTATCATAGGTAGCTTCCCAGTCTTTATAGACTTCAGCAGAGAGTGGCTTTAGCTGCCCAGTCCTGCAAAAACCTCACCAACCCTGGCCTGTCCAAGCCCGTCCTTGTGGCTATCGGGCCACCCCCACTCCCCGAGGGACTCCTCCACCCTGCTCAGCCCCTGGTCCCCAGAATCGTCATCCGCCTGCTGTGGATCCCCCTGATGGTGAATGCAAAGCAAACGAGTCAGTGACCTGTCGGGTTTTCACTGGATAGTTTTTGGAAGTAGGTCACCAGTTCTTTCTTCTGAGCCAACTTTATTCCAGAAGCTCTGTTGACAATGGTCCAGCCTGGTAGACCCTGCTGGTACTGGAAACACTCAAGGTATATTGTTTACATCATTGCAAGAATAAGCCAACCACCACAGTCAGACGCACTGATAGATGGGTGGGGAGTCAAAGAATCAAAAAATGAAAACCATCGCACTTGGAAGCCAATAGGGTGGAGCCTATAGCGTGAGGTCTTGAGGACCTGTGGGGTGGAGGTCATCCATTAATTTGGAACCACCCCCCACCAGGGACCTCAGAACCCCACCCAGATTGCAGGCTGTGGTGTGATGGTCCTGTGCGAGCCTCTGGAGACTTTGGGACACATTTGAGAAATGTCCTGTGGCTGCCAGAGGGGTGTCAGAGCCCGAATTGCTGTGCAAACACATGGTTTGATCAGGATGGTCATTCTAGCAGGAATCCCCGAGCCCCAGAGGCATTTGCAAGTGTCTACAATGGCCTTCCTGGAGAAGCAAGTCTGGCAGAAGAAATCTGGGTTTTGGAAGTAAGAGGCCTGGCCTTATTTGATGGTGGCTGTTTTCAAAGATGGTTTGTGTGGGCCGGCTGGAAAACCTGGCCTGTAGCTTATAAGAACTCCTCGGGGGCCTCCTGCAAGAAACCGGCTTCTGCTTAGTGGTTCAAGGCAGGGCCAGGGAAGGATCCTCAGTTGAGAGGCAGGGCCCTCGATAATGCCAGCCAGCAGGCTGAGGCCACAGCAGAAAGGGACAGCAAGCTCTCCCAAGGGTTAGAGGAGGCGTGGATGGAGCAATTTCTCTGTGCTGAACACGGGGCTGGGGAGGTGGGTGAGTGAGGAGAACTCTCCATGTCGGAGAGACTCGGGTTCAATTCCTGGTCCTCGTACTCCACGTGCAGCCACCACCCACGCGAGGCCGACCTGCTGCTGGGATGCTGGTTCTTCCAAGCACCGATGGACAAGGAGGAGAGTCCTGGCCATCGGCTTCTGCTAGGGAGCCCGTGCCCACTCTCTGGACTGGAGGGTGACCTTGGGGCTGACACAGGACCGGGCAGCATCTGGTTCCATGGTGCTTGGGTCACTAGGCTGTGTGTGTGTGTGTGTGTGTGTGTGTGTGTGTGTGTGTGTGTGATTTAGATGGCAGCTATCTACAATAGCTCCAGGATGACCTCATGCTCACCGATCACATCTCCAAAGACCATTTTCCACAAGATCACTTTCACAGGGGTTGGACTTCAACATCGTTTTTTCTGAGGGACGACCCATCTCATCGGGCTTATCTGCTGCGCTCGAGCTCTAAAAGCCAGGAGGTCACGTGAAGGACACAGGGGCACCCTGGCTTTTCAATGGCCTCATCTGCACGTGAATGCTGGGCCCCGCCTAAGGAGACTGACTGTGTTTCAGTCAGGGTGCTGGCAAAGAACACCGAAAGGACCTCAAGCTGCCCAGAGAACAGACAGATCTCTCGTGGAGCACTCCTCAGAGGCCAGGATGACCGGCTTCCTCTCACGTCCTTTATCAGGGGAAGGATGTCATGCTAGGTAAAGTCGAGGGAGACCCTCCAGTGGCTGCATCAGTGGTCTCGGGCATGATTTCACTCTGTTGCACAGAGGGGTCACTATGAGCTGGAGCCCTCTTCATGACCCCCAACCCCACAGGACGCAGGCGTGGAAAAAGGTGGGGAGAAGAAGCCCCGCCAGCCTCTTCTGCATGTTTGACCTGGGCAAGTGGGGGTGGGGAGTGAGCTCCAGGCAGAAACAAACACACTGGGGCGATTTTTCCACCTTTCAAACTCCTGCCCACTTTGGATGAGAACCCCCCCCCACCCCCGCCCCTTGTGCTTTCTCTTGATGCTCTTTCAAATTTCAGTCACTAAAGAGTGATTGAAAATCAAACACAAACACATGTCAAATCTTAGGTTTGTCTCTCTATTTTTTTTAATGTTAAAATAAATGAAATAGCAACTTTGGAAAATTGGCTATTTTGGATCATGCTCCCCCCTCCCCCAGACCCTGTCTTATCCCCTGGAGAGTCTGTAAGTCTTTCTTTTCCAACAATTTTATTGGGGGCTCTTACAGCTCTTATAACATTCAATACATCATTTGTATCAAGCATATTTGTACACATGTTGTCATCTTCCTTTCAAAATATCTTCTACTTCAGCCCTTGGTATAAGCTCCTCTTTCCCCCTCCTTTTTTTTTTTTTTAAATAAAGCATTTTATTTTATTGGGAGCTCATACAACTCCCATCATGATTGATACATACATCAATTGTATGCAGACCACACTTGCATACTTGTCTTCATCACTTTTAAAACATGCTCCCTCCAGTTAGCCCTCCAGTAGTCTGGTAAGTCTTGAACAGGCACAGTGAAGTGCTATCTTTCATTCAAGGCAAGTGTGGAAAGGGAGTTTGTGGGCATCCCCTGGAATGTAGGCCAGAAAGCACCATCCTCTGTCTTACTGTAAGACTGAGGGCTTTGGGGATGGCTGTAGGGGCCTGGCTCAGCTAGCAGTGCTTGTCTGTGGTGACAAAGCAGAAGAAATGGTGTGATTATGGACGTTCACTTGTGTGTGTTTGTTAACCTTTACTAATCTGTGCTTCTCCACTGGGCTGCACTGCGTGGCTTGGGCTTCACAGGAGGGAAGAGTCAGGAGACACAAAGGAGGTGGCTCAGGCTCCTCATTGTTTTCTGTTTACTGTTTCTTGTTCACCTAATGTCAGCCAGAGTGTCTTGAACTCGGCTGTCTTGGGGGAGGAGGGGGACAAAAACAAACCCCACCTTAAAGAACCTCGACTTGCTTGGAGGACACCAGGTGTGAGCCAGTAGGAGGTAACGATGTGGTTGCGGTCCATCCGCAGGACACCAGGCTTGTGTCCCAGGGAACTGTCTCTCCAACATTCCCCTCTCACCTACCCTATGTGAGGATTGAGCGACTGGATATCACCATGGGAAGAGTTGGTGTCTTAAGACCTCTCCCAGTCCAAGGGACCCGGCGGGACAGGAGAGGGCTCCCTACCCCACACTCCAGGAGGCCTGCCTGTCCTTTTCCTGGAGGCCTGCGGACAGTGACTGCCAGCAGGCAAGCTACAGACTGTTCTGGCGTCACGCACGCTCCCCTTGCATATACATGGTGCTTGGCTCTCCTATCTCCTGCTCTTCTGGCTTCAGGGAAAATGCACGAATACCAGTGCTAACAGGAGTGTGGGCGGCGTGTAAGGAGGATGATGACTTAGAAGACTGGGGGGCGGAGGGGAGGGGCACAAGGTTGACACCGCATGTGCCCTGTGGAGCCATTTGACGTCACCCAGTCTCTGCCCGGTTGGTGCCAAGGGGGTGGCCGTGTTTGCTGTGGTCTGGCTGTGGAGGTCTCCTGGGAGCTCCTGGTGGTGCTGGCTGTGGGAGGGGGTTGAGTGGGCCCTACTCCTGAGGGCCGTGCACACCCCCACTGGGTAGATGATGAAGACCCCGCTGGGTTCTGTGATTCTCAACAGCTCCTGGCCGCTGATCAAGAGCGCCCTCCTCCGGGCTAGGCCCAGCCAAATGAGTGTCCCCCTCTGAGTCACAGAGGCCAGGGCCTGGCGCGAGCACGTGGCCGCTCTGAGCGAGCAGCTGCTGCTTGACCGCACGCATGGTCAGCAGTGGGCGGTGGAGGTGGGCTTAATGCAAGGGAGCTTCAAACCCACACTGTCTCCACACCAATAGCTGCCAAATGGCTAGCAGTCGGTAAAGCCCTTTCTCCATGCCACTTAGGTTCTTAACGCCCCGTCATTTTCCCTACCCTGGTTCTCCTTGTTTGAACATCGTGAGAATGATGTGGGGTGTACGGATTGAATTGTGACCCCCGAGTTCCTGGACCTCACACGTGACTGCAGTCTTGTTTGGAAACGGGTTCTTTTCTTTTATGTCAATGGAGGCATACAACCTAAGCACTTTCAGGTTGTAAGAAGACCAGGAAAACACACACCCATACACACACACACGAGTAGACAGATACCACATGGGTATCCCTATACCCAGGAACCAAACGATGTCTGGGCCGACCGGCAGGAAGGAATCCTTATGGCCAAGACCCTGATTTACTTTTAGTCTCCAAATCTGTGAGAAAATGCATGTGTGTTCTTTATCAGCCCCTCCCCTAACGTGCACTTGCCGTGTGTGTGTGTGTGTGTGTGTGTGTGTGTGTGTGTGTGTAACAACAGCATTAGGCAACGAAGACAAGGTGCCACCCTGAACTGGGGCTCAAGAAGTCCTGGGACAAGCCTCTCTGCCTCCCTGAGACTCGGTTGTCCTAGGCTTGCAGCCAGCTGCCAGCTGTGTCTGAGGACTTTTCTCTCAGCCTGGCTGGGAGACACACACCCATAGGTGGAGAGGGAGAGTGGGGAGGGGGGACGCTCAGGAGGCTGTGGCAGGCAGGAGGGGTGATTCAAAAGAGATTCCTCCCTGTCCTCTGCCGTCATCAGCCCCAGGCCTCCACTCCATGACATTGCACTGAATCCAGGGGACCCAGTCACGGGAGATCCCACTCCGCAGGGGAGAGGCTCTTTTCTCTAAGCACCGTGGTCTTTCTTGAAAGCAGACTACCGCTCTCACCATTGATTGCACCTTAACAGACAGGAAACAAGAGCCCTCACAACTGGGCCAATAAGCAGCTCTGGGTAAAAGGAGGGAAGATTGATGTTGGCAAAGATTTCATTTTGCTGGGGCCCACGATGATCACTAGACATGGGATCAACAGTCAAGAAATCAATTGACTTATTGCATGGGGTAAATCCGCTGCAAAAGCTTCTGTTTCATGTGTTAACAAAGCAAAAATGTCATTTCGGGGATTAAGGTGTGCCAGACTCAAACTAAAGTCGTCTTCTGTTGTTTTCTGTGCATGGAATGGCTGACAACCAGTAGGAAAGACTGGAGAAGAGCCGATGCCTTTGAACTGTGGTGTCGGTGAAGAACACTGAAGATACTACGGGCTTCCAAATCTGTGTTGGCAGAAGGACAGCCACAAGGCTGCATGGAAGCAAGAGTGACAAGACTGTCTTATGTACTTTGGGAGGCACGAGTCCCTGGAGAAGGGAATCAGGCTTGGTAAAGGAGAAGGCCAGCAGAAGAAAGGAAGATCTCAGCAAGATGGATGGACGCAGTGGCTTAGACGTTGTGCGATAGGTCGGGCAGTGTTTCACTTTGTTGTCTTTAGGCTTCTGCAGCACAACAACAAGGCAGCAAGTTCTGTGTGTGTGTGTGTGTGTGTGTGTGTGTGTTTTCTAGCATTTCAGCTTAAATGTTTCCTTGAGCTAGGAAGCTATCCCTGACCCTTACAGTAGCTTTGTTCCCATAACATTCCTCATAGCACCTACCATCAGAGAGCGATAGTGTCTCAGAAATCGGTAAGATACTCTCAAAAAGGAGTCCCGGGACGGCATCACAGCTGAAGTGTGAGCAGAAGGCTGCAGAAGGCTATGGATGACAGCAGAAGTCCCTAATCCGTTTGCAGGGTCCCATATGGATTCAGCCTCCGGTGAATTCCATCTGACTCTAGTTGAGAGAGAGGGATAACCCCGTTATTAGACAGAGAGCATTGTAAAGTCAACTATGGCAGATATAGCTAGATTGAAATGTAAGATCTTACCATTTGGTTTCCCTTTTGACCCATTTAAAAGTTGTTGCAGTTTTAAAAAGAAAGAGAAAGGGAAGTACATGTGGAGTAAGCTTCTGGGGAAGACCCCCCCTGACCAAAGTTGTGGATGGCCTTTCTACCATATGGAGTACATTGGTAAATGGATTATAGTGGATTAAAACTCACCCCTTATCATCTGATCTCACTTTGGACCTATTTTACATTTGTTCTGGTTTTTAATATTTTCTGCTTTCTTTTTGATTGGGGTTTTCCCTCTATTTTACTTTATGATTGTTGATAGCATTTTGGGCATATTTTTGTACATAAAAAGTTCAGAATAGGTAAGCATTCAGAAACAATACCTGGATTAGTGGTTTCTTGAGGAGAGATTGGGGGAAAATGGGGAACTGCAATAATGAGTGCAAGAAAAAAGAAGATGTTCCAAAATTGATTGTGGTAATAATTGTGTAACACTTCTCAATATGACTTGACTATTGAGTTGTATGACATGTGATTTGTGTGTTAATAAATTGCTTTTTTAAAAGAAGGATCCCTGGTGGTGCTATCAGGTAAGCTTTGGGCTACTGACCACAGGTCAGTGGTTCAAACCCACCAGCCACTCTGAGGGAGAAATATGAGGCTGCATGCTCCCATAAAGAGTTATAAAGCCACAGAGCCCTATGAAAGGTTTCTAGGAGTCAGAATCAACATGATGTGATTGGTTTAAAGAGATCCCTGGGGGCACCAGCTGCTTATGATTAGTTGCTAACTTAAAGGTTGGCAGTTCCTTTAGGTTGCTGGTTCGAAGCGACCCAGCAGCTCCATGGGAGAAAGGTTTGGTGGCTCAGTGTTTAAGAACTCAGCTGCTGACTGCCAGGTCAGGGTCCTTGAGATCAGGGCTGTTTATCAGCCAGTCTGGAACCACTTCAAACTTTTCACAATTTATACCCTGGTAAGATGTCTTAAACACTTCCCTCCTCCCCATGACTGTTGAGCCCACTCTTACTCAAATGGGTCCTGTCAGACAGAGTAGAGCGACCCCGACAGGTTTCCAGGAGTGTAATCTCTTTGAGAGCAGACTGCCACTTCTTTATTTCTGTGAAGCTGCTGGTGGGTTTGAACATGAGCTTATTGACACACTACGAGGGTTTCACAAGGTGATGTTTAGTGGTAGAATATTGGCTGCATTCTGCCCTTTCTCTTATGGCTGATTTAAGGGAATTTACAGCAGAGTGAAACACTACAAAATTTTACTTTTATGTGATATGAATAATCTTGTTGGAAATTTTACACATTCTACTGGGTCTTCTTTCTTTGGAATGGGTGCAAATATGGATCAGGCGGTTGGCCAAGTAACTACCTTACACATTTCTTGATGTAGATGAGTGAGTGGTTCCATCTCTTTGTTGAAACGTCTCCACTGGTATTTCACTTTGTTTCCCACCAATGCATTCAATGTAGCACGGACGTTTCCCTCAACACTGTTGGGTCCTGCTAATCTGCTACCTCTTGACATAGCTGAACATGGACAGATTCATTTTGGTACAATGACTCTCTGTATTTCTTCCATCTTCATTTGATGTTTTCTGTGCCACTCAGGATTTTGTTGTTGTTTTTAGGTTTGGCTTATGTTGCCATATGTACACAGAATGAAGCATGGCCAAGGCTGGGCCATCCTCACAATTGTTGGGTGAGAGTCCGTTGTTGCAGTCACTATGTCATCCATCTACTTGAGGCCTTTCTTTTTGGCTGATTCTACAGTTCACCAAGTATGATGTTCTTTTACAGAGACTGATTTCTCTCAATGATGTGTCCAATGTACACGAGATAGAGTCTCATCATCCTCACTTCTAAGGCGCTTCCTGGATATCTCTCTTCCAAGACAGATTTGTTTGTTCTTCTGGCAGACCATGGTACTCTCCTTATCCTGAGCCAGCACTGTAATTCAGTTGTAACAGTTCTTCTGTGGTCTCTAACTTACATGGGCATGTGAGACTCTTGAAACTATTATGATCTGGGTCAAGCATATCTTAATCTTCAAAGTGACGTCTTTAACTGTCAACATTTTAAAGAGATCGTCTGCAGTTGACTTCCCCATTGCGATGCATTGTATGATTTCTTGATTGCTGCTTCCATGAGCAGAGATTAAGGATCCAAGCAAAATGAAATCCTTGACAAATTCAAACTTTTCTGTTAATGGTGTTGTCTATTGGTCCAACTGTGAGGAGCTTTGTTTCTTTATAGAGAGTTGCAATCCATACTAATTGTGGCAGTCATGTAATCATGTCAATTTTAGGGTTGGGAGTATAGGTGTGGAGTCTAGCCTGTCAATCTGTAGATAGCCACTGAGACCTCTGTGTGGGCATGACTTTCTCCTGAGAATTCTGGGAAATCTCACAGCATTTTTGTCCCCTTGGAAAAGCTCTACCAACAAGACACAAGACTCAGTCCTTGGCAGACATTGCGGCCAATAAGACACATGGCAGCATGCTGCTAGACCCTGAGCCCTGGAAGCTGGAGGAGCCATGGGAGACCTCTACCAGCACTGAGATGCTTCTATTGCTGCTGGACACACAAGACTCTGCACCCACTGACCTGGGATTGTCCTGGTGCCATTGCATGTGTTACGTGAGTCTGAAGGGGACTTATGGATTGGTATTGGACATAAGGGCTAATATCAGACTTATGGACTTGGACTGGACTGGGTTGGGATCCTTCCTCAATGTTCCATTCCTCTTGTATATAAACATCTCTCTTATAGCCATATGCGTGTTTATGAATTTGTTTCTCTAGTCTACTCGCACTGACACACACTGATGGTTGTAGTCTATGATGCCGCAGGCCTCCCAGGTTCGTCCTTTCCCTGGACTACCCTCTCTGAAATGGCTCTCTGACCCCAGATGTCCCAACCCAATGCAGCCCACCCACCCTACCCCACACCCCCCGACCTAAGTCATTGCCATTGGGCCAATGCCGACTCATAGTGACCATGTGAATCAGGAAAGAACAAAGGGTAGAATTGCCTCTTGTGAGTCTCTGAGACGGTAATGATTTCCAGGAGCAGGAAGCCCGTCTTTCTCCCTCTGAGCCTCTGGTCGTTTTCAAGCACCATCACATCACAGCCCAACATGTAACCGCTCTGCCACTAGGGATCCCCTACATTTTATGCTTCCGGAGGGAGGGTATACCTGTTTACAAGCAGACTCGTCATGGGACCAGACTGTGGGATGGTGGGAATTCAGAGGAGGAATTGACTGCTTCTCACCAACCCAACCCCAACCCAAGTAACTCCACCCTTGGCCTGGTTTCCTGAAAGCACTTCCTGGTTTGACATGTGTGAGATGCCCAGGACACCTGAGATTGGAACTGGCCAGCAATCTGAGGCAGGGGCATAAGTGGGGCACCTTCTGAGTGGTGGCGGATGCCCTGACTCAGCTCTGTTGTCCACAGTTATGCTCATGCACCATCCTTTGCTCGGTTCCAATCTCATCTACCTTAAGCATCTCACACAAGTCCCAGGCAAGGAAGTGTTTCCGGGGAGGCAGGTCCAGGGTGGGGCTGCAGGGGTTGGTGGGTCAGTCATTTCCTCCTCAGACTCCCCATCATCCTTCCATCTGTCATCCCAGGAAGCACCTGCAGTGATAACCACTGCTGAACAGGTGTAGTCTTCGTCAGAGACAGTCAACTTCCAGATGGTGGGTCATTTTGAGTTTGGGGTTTTGATTCCTCATCTCCTTTAATTCTTGGTTCAAATGTCAACTTTTCCGTTAAGTCCTACCCTGACCACCCCCTCTGACTTTGCTCATGTTTCCTTCTCTAGAACGTCATGACCTGCTTATGTACTGTGGATTAGGGGTGACTTATAGCTGCTGTCCCAGGAGCAGGGATTTCTGTCTCCTCGGCCCCTGGATGTACTTCCAGCACCGTGCTTGGGACATAGGAGTCACTCCAGAAATATGTGCTGAGTGAATTCCCCTGGTAGGCCGTGAGGCTCCCTACCTGCTGTTTGGTTGGTTGGCTGGTTGATATTGTGAGTCAAAGGAGAGCAAACCCACCGCCTCCTCTTCCAGAAGATTCCCTGGACAGATGGCCAAGCCTCCAAGATCCATTTCTCAGGACCTGTAAAGTGAGTCTTATGGAGATCTCCAGAGTCTTCCTGGCGAGACTGAAATATGCCTTTGGAATCAGATGCTGGGCCGGGGATGGGCGCACTCCAAGACTTCCCAAGGAGCCAGAGCTGGCTTCAGATCCCGTTTGTCAGGGCCCAGCATGCAGAGGCGAGGCCTCCAGCTGCCAAAGACTTTGCTTTATTGTCATTGTAGTTGGCGCCCCTCTAGGCGAGAGCTGCCAGGGCGGCAGGCCGCCATCCAGCCTGGACCCTAGACCAGGGCAATGAGAGCAATTCCATAATTCTCACCCGGGGCCGCAGCTGAAAGGCAGAGCTGCTGGAGGTGGCTAAGCACACAGGAGCCACCGCAGCAGGGGGAGGCGGGAGGGCTGGCAGTGCTGCTGAGCTTGCTCTCACTTCCTACGGGCCTGGCCTTGGCCATGGCTCCCAGAGCTTCCCTCAGCCCAAGCCCAGGCCTGGTTTTCCACAGCTTATCACAGACAGAGGGCTGGGATGTGCTTCCTAAGGCAGGGAAATGTACCCGAGGAGTCTCAGGTCACAAAGAAATTCTGATGCTCTCTACAAATCCTGCCACCGAAAGCCTGCCTGGCAGATTACTGCTTGGGGAAGCTTTGGAAATACTACCTCCGTCACTAGCTTTTCCTGGCTCCTCCTAACATGGGCCTCTGGGGACAGGGGCCACCAGATCAAGGAAAGACTCCTGAATGATTTTCACCACCCTGGCTGGAAACGTCCACCTCTCTGGAACGATACACCTTCATCTCCACACTGGTCAGAGACGCCCCCGGGGTCTGGCCTGAGTGTGGGCAGACTCGTTAGGTGGTGGACCTGCCTGGGACACTGCAGCTCGTCCCGGTTCCTCCTTTAGGGAGAGGAAGTCATCCTCTGAATGCCTACCTTTCAGAGTGTTTCCCTGTGGCGCCAGCAGAGAATGCAAGAGTGCATGCCTGGATGATTTTCCAACTGAAGTGTCCATCCAAGGGGCCTGGCAGGGTGGTTTCAGCAGGTGGACACCTGTCCCAGGTAGCCCACAGGAACATTAGTTATGTGACTGCACAGCATCCCTGCCCTGACATCTGTCTATCTAGCTTTTCCTGAGGACGACTCCCTGGCTTATGGAGCCCAGGGCAGATGGTCACATGGAAACTGGTCTCCTAGGCCCCATGCATAGGGAAGCACTGCCGATCTTCATGGAGGTCCTCGGCACATGTTCACCGCTGAGGGAGGTCTCCTGGAAGAAGCCAGCTTCGTTCTACCTGATCAGTGCTCCCCACACTGTATCCCCTTTATCACCTTAAGGCCCTTTGGTATCAGAGTTCCCCTTGTAGTCCACGAGGAAATACAGGTCCGAGATTGAGCGTTTCAAAATAACCCTGGCCAGTTGGGCCTACTCTGCTCCAAGACCCTGTGTAATCCCCCTTCCTGCTGCGTTGCCTCCCCTTGAAGTCCACTAGCCTCAAGGGTTTGAGCTCACCAATGAGACGACAGAAAGGGCTGGGGCAGAGCCTTGGAGTTCGGACAACCAAGCCTTCCTCTGGTGCAGTGCCTCCATCATCCACTTAGTGGGCACAGGTCAGCCCGAGACTGGGCTTTAGGATCCGGCTCCATCTTTTCAGCAATAACCCTGGCCCTGGTGCTGCCACCTACTCACCTACACAGGCCAGAGTACAGACTCCACGTTCTCTTTCTGGATCAAACGTCTCCTCTCCCTGAAAGGCAACAGATTGTCCAGTCATCTAATTTTTCCCTCATTACTTTCTTATTTTAAAAAAGTAACAGTTTTATTGACATATAACTTGCATATCACACATGTCAGAGGTTTTAACATCTTTAAAACCACTTCGTGCTTTTAAAACCATCTTTAAAACCATGTTGTGCCATCATCTCCATCGTCAATTTTAGGACACTGTTTTTTTTTTAATCATTCTACTGGGGGCGCATACAACTCTTATCATAATCCATACATATGTCCATTGTGTCAAGCACATTTGTACATCTGCTGCCATCATCGTTCTCAAAACATTTGCTTTCTACTTGAGCCCTTGGTATCAGCTCCTCATTTTTTCCGTCTCTTCTCACTCCTTCCTCCCTCATGAACCCTTTATAATTTATAAATTATTATTTTGTCATATCTTACACTCTTCAACATCTACCTTCACCTATCCATTGTCCATCCCCCAGAAAAGAGGTTATATGTAGATCCTTATAATGGATTCCCCTTTTCTACCCCACCTTTCCTCCACCCTCCCAGTATCGCCCCTCTTACCTGGTCCTGAAGGGATCATCTGTGCTGGATTCTCTGTAAACTAGAGAAAAGTTGTATGTTTCATTGATACTACCTCCACTGCATCCTGACTGGCTCATCTCCCTGTGACTCTTCTGTAAGGGGACGTCCACTTTCCAACAGATGGGTTTTGGCTCCCCACTCTGCACTACCCCTCATTCATAATGATATGATTTTTTGTTCCTTGATGTCCGATCCCAGATCCCTTTGACATCCCACGATCACACAGGATGGTGTGCTTCTTCCAAGGACATTGTCTTCTTTCTCATACTCATTATTAGTCATCCCCACTCCAGAACCCTAAGAAACTATGAATTCAGTTATTGTCTCTGTGGACTCACCTATCCTGGATTTTATATAAAGAAAAAGCTAAACAGTAATGACAGCAATAGCAAACAATCTACCACAGAACATAGAAAAACCTTAATCAAAAACAACAGAAAATGATAGAAACTAGAACAAATGAAAAATGCGTCAAACCAAAGAACAAAGGATAAGGTCTTAAATTTTAACTTGACTGCATCTTCATGAATCCACTTTCCAATAGACTCTGTCTGATAGCCAGGCTGTGCACAACCCTGACCAATGGAAGCTCAATCCATGTGGGGACCCTGCAAGTGGATTTTGGGCTTTCATGTTCACCCATAGCCTTCTGCAAGCTGGGTGCTCAGATTTTAAGCTCTAATACAGTTCCCTTCTCCAGTCTTGAATTTCATTATTTGCAATCCTTGGACCACTCCCTGGTGTGCTTTTTCCATGTGGACTTAGTTGACTCCTCATTGAGATGGCTGTCTAAAGCAAGTCTTTTAGAAACCAGATGTTATTCTTTCTGACAGCAGGGCACCATTGGATTTCTCACCACACTTTGCAATAGCCCTCCATCTCTTCAATTAGCCAGTCTTAATAAGATGACATTTCCTCTCAGGTATCTTAATACTACAGTTCAGAGACGATAACAACCCTAATAACTTTCATTTACAACCACATCTTGACCATTGCATGACTTTGCTACAATATTATTCATTTAACAGAGTTTACTGCTGATTATTTATTCACCATTTACTGTTCCTAGGCTCCTGTGGCCTCGTGGCAGCACAATGGCTTGAGAAAGATGCCCATGGTTAGATGCAATGACCAAACAGAACTATCAGCTCACCAGGGGGACAAAGAATAAGGTGGGCATCACACAGAATAATTTGGGGCAATCCTAGGTGTGGGGAAAAATTGGACAGAATTGGTTTTTATCTTGCTCTGGAAAAAAGTCAGGCCTGCAGAGAGGCAGAGACTGCCTAAGTTCATCCAGGTCACCAGAGAAAGGGCAGGGAATTGGGAGGCAGACATGTGTTTGTACCTCATCAAGCAAGTCTGCATCTTTAAGCCCTAAAGCAGTTAAGCTGTGTGATCTTTTTTAAAGATCATTTTATTGGGGCTCTTGCAGCTCTTATAACAACCCACACATCAATTGTATCAAGCATATTTGTACATACGTTGCCATCATTATATTTACATTCTATTGGAGCCCTTGGTATCAGTGTCTCTTTTTTACCCTCCCTACCCACTTCTACCCTTGTGACCCCTGGATAAATGATAAATTATTGTTAATTTCATATCTTACACTGACCACTGTATCCCTCCCTCTGCAGTTTCTTTCTCCCTCCTCCCCCCACCTTTCCCTTACCCTCTTGGTATTGCTAGTCCCATTTCTGTTCCTGAGGGACTTATCTGACCTGGATTTCATATGTCCTGAGCTTTTATCTTTGTGAAAGGCAGGATTGGGGTCATGATAGTGGGGGGTGAGGAAGCCTCAAGGAACTAGAGGAATATTGTGTGTTTCATTGGTGCTATACTTCACCCTGGTTGAGCCATTCCTTCCTTGCCATCCATCTGTGCCTTTTGGGTCTCTGCTCCAATGTGGTAGTTACATAATCTGGTCTCAATCAAAGGTTATGAGTGAAGGAGTGGAGTCTATATCAATCAAGATATAGCCAATGAGACCTCTGTGAGGGCATGGCCTTCTCCTGAGAAGGAGAATTCTGAGAACTCCTATATTTTTTTCCTTGGAGACAGGAGACACTTCTCTCTCTCTGCTCACTCCCTGAAAGACTTACTGACAAGACACATGGCACTACAGTCTAGGAGCTGGAGAAGCCACATGGACCTACCCTGATGCAACCAGACCTCTGGAGCTGGAAATACCACGTAGAGACCCCTGCCAGTGCTGAAATGCTTATATCACCACTGGATCCATAAGACTTCCAACCCTGAATTCAGCATCAATGCATGTATTTCGTGAGTCTGAAGAAGACTTTACAGATCGGTATTGGATAAATGGGCTAATACTGGACTTAAGAACTTTATCTGGGATGTTTTCTCAATATTCAATATTCTTTCTTATACATATATGTCTCCTTGGATTTGCTTCTCTAGTCTAGCTGGACAAACACATCCAAACTTCCTCTTTCTCAACAATATGGTTTTTGTTGTGGCTTGCTTGTTTTGGTCTTCTGATACCTGTTATCTGATCCTGTGGACACTTCAAGTTCACACAGACCGGTGTGCTTCATCCATGTGAGTTTATTGCTTCTCTGCTAGATGGCCACTTGGTTGACTTCAAGTCATTAAGATCCAAGATACTATATCTTTTGATAGCTGGGCTCCATATGGTTATGCACACTTATGTCTTCAGTGATAGTTTTGGGATGATGAGCATCACAGAATGCCAAGTTGCCAAGTGTTGGAACACTTTGTTCACCCACCAAAGTGTTCTAATGCAGTGTTCACCCAACTCCCTATTGTCTGTACCCCAGGGAGGAGGTTATATGTAGATCTCTACAATTGGTTCCCCTTCTACTCCACCTTCCCTTCTCCCTCCTGGTATCACCACTCTCACCACTGGTCTTTATGATGAAGGAGGGCTTGAGCCTAAAGACCATCTACTTCGTCAATGTATTGCCATATAAACATATGCCAACACTTCTGTTTTTTAAAATTATTTTATTGGGGGATCATACAAGTCTTATCGTGATCAATACATACATCAATTATATGCACACTGTATTTGCAGATTTGTTGCCATCATCATTCTTGAAACATCGTCCTTCTACTTAGGCCCCAGGTATCAGCTCCCCATATTTCCCCTCTCACCCCCCTCCCCCTCCCCATGAATCCTTAATAATTTACAAATTGTCATTATTTTGTCATATTGTACACTGTCTGATGTGTCCCTTCACCCACTTCCCCATTGTCTGTACACCAGGGAGGAGGTTATATGTAGATCCCTGCAATTGGTTCCCCCTCTCTACTCCACCTTCCCTCCGCCCTCTCTGAACCATCAGTCCAATTGTTTTCTCCTTCAGACTCTTCATCCAGCCCATCTTGTCTGGATAAGCTTACAGAGGAAATGGTATGTACCAACACATCTATTTTTATGAACTAATATATTTACATAAATGCACACCTATGCTTCAACCTCTATCCATAGCTTTGCTTCCTAGATCTTCCCTGTTCTCTTTTACTCCCTCCTGCTCCACCATCACGTCCACTCTTCTGCATCTCAGTCATTCCTCTGATCTAGTTTGCTGGTGCTCCAACACCCCCAGAGCCTCCTCGTTGTGGATCTTAATTCCCTAGTTGTTTCCCTGTCTATGGTGTGGTTTGCCTACCATTCCCTTCCCTGCCTCCTCCGCCCCCTAAGTCTCTATGGAACCTTTAGTCCCATTGTTTTCTCCTTGGGCTTGCTTTCCATGTCTATTTTATATAGGTAGGCAAACCAACAATAATGTAGACAATACAAAAAGAAAACAAACATTGAACAAAAAGAGAAAAATATACATAAAGAAAAATAATAACAACCAGCATAAATCATTCCAGGTCTGTCCACTGACCTTTATGACTGTCTCCCCACTGGTCCTGGGGGTTCTGGGAACTGCCCCTCCGAGCCTGCAGTTTATTTGGGGGGCTTCCCAGGGGCTTGGTGGCTTTTTTTTGTTCCTGTTGCTGATCTGGTATGTTCTTTCTTGGCTCACTCCACTCTGGAGCGTTCAGACTTAACTCCCCACTGTGTGTCCCCAGAATTGGCTCCAGTGCGGGGTCATCATGTCTGAAGCTGTTGTCGGCCCTACAGTCCTCTCTGTGCCTCAGCAGCTCAGTGCAGGGACATTGGCCTCAGGGCTTGGTGTACTGATATGGGGTCTAGTCCCTTACTCTCCCTTTTTCCTTCTTGGTTTGCCATGTGAGCATTATACCATGGTCTTGATGTCTCTTTTGTTGTAGAGATTGGTCTGGGGGTCCTAGAGGGGTCCTTGGTGAATCCAGCCTCCCCCCTGCCCTGCCCCCCCGCATACACTTGAGACTCTTCAGGAATTCCCATTGGAAGGGAAAGTTGACGTGAGTGTCACAAAATGGCCGAGAATCATCAAGCCTCGTCTGATCTTGACCTCTGTTCTAGGTTACCCTTCCTGAATCCCATCTTGCTTTGGCTAGTCCATTGCTTCATACCGCGTGCCGAGGGAACAAAAGCTCTGTGCCGGGTGCCACATCTGGACACGGAGATCCATGTGTGAGTGGATCCCCAAGGCCTCAGCACAGTTTCACTTCTCCTAAATCCTTCTTAAAAATTCTTTTCCAATGTATTGTTGGAGAAACAGGGTCCTTGGGCCAAACAGGGTCCTCGGGCCTGTAGAGTCACGTGGTCCACATTTTGCTGGTCCCGTCCTCATGTGACTTTGCGGCCTCCCCCCCTCCCCTGGCTGTCCGGTCAGTGGTGGGAGAGCTCTGACCTCCTTCAGACTCATCCTTCTTTCCCCTCTGAGGTGAAGGCGGCAGCGTGCTTTTCGCCAGGAGACACATATCTGTGACTCAGTAGCTGTTAAGGGCGGACTGTCTCGGTCCATGAATGGATTCACGGTTCTGAGGTTTGCAGCAATTCCTTTGGGATGGCTCCGCACACCAACAGCATCAGCTGTCCTGCTTATCCTTAACAGTGTTCCGTGATGAGTGAGCATCTTGGCCCTTCTGTACATCCCCCAGGGGGCCGAAGAAGACTTAAAAGATTGAATGTGTCAGCAAGGAAGGCTGGGTTCAGGATGATGACCACAGCAGGACCATGCCTCTGGGATTCGGGGGGCTCTCCCAGTCCAAGGGCTCCTTGAGAAGCCTGGAGAGCACTTAGTACTTCCCAACAGACATAAATACAGACCCTGACTCAGGACTTTTGGCTGGAGTCCACGGAGAGCTCCGAATCCCTCCTTGAACAATAGCAGCTATTATTAAAGCCTAGAGGCTTTTGCGTCGGATGCCTTCTCTGGCCCAGACACTGCTTCAGAGCTGCAGCCTTCTGAACAGCAAGGCTGGAAAACGGATGCCCTTGTGCAGCTGATTTATTGAGAGGTTTTTAGATGTGGGTCAGGTTCCTGCACCATTTGCAAAGTGACACCTATAGCATCATTATTTCCCCCAAATGACCAAAATTATAGCGGGTAACTGGAGGCCAGTAAATTTCCCGGCAGCAGATGTTAAACTCTTTTTCAAAAAGATTAACAATGGGAGAACCGGACTCTGCGGCTGAGCACCGATTGAGTGGTGGGGCTCGAGTCTACGTGTGCGGTAGGGGAGCATCCGGACCCCACGGGCTGGTGGGGCGCTCAGGCTGGAGACGGTGAAAGCCCACCGGTGTGGGGTAAGTCATAAGGGCTGTGGTCCTGGGTGGCTGGACATGGGGGCAGGGGTGGGGGGGCTATGGCAAGAGACCTGGGTTCGAGGCTTGCTCTGACAGCGCAGTGACTTGGGGCAAACAAGTTCTCTTTTATGGGTAGGATTTCCCCTTCTTGAAAAGAAGGGGGCAGTGCACTCAGTGGTCACAAAAGTATTTTATTTTACTCTCTGACTTTCGGATGACCTTATTCGATTACGTGAGAAAAGGGCAAAGAAATCATCTATGTCATCTCCAAAGAATCTGGAGAGTCCTAGATGTTCACATTTTAGATCCTGTAGATATTTAGAGGAAGCAACCCCCCCCACCCCCAACCCTTGTCTTCCCTCCACCAGAAAGCGTGGTAGTGAGAAAGGGGAGGGGTGGGATACTGGAAGCAGAGTGTCTGCTGGCTGAAGATGGGGCTCCAACAAGGCCCTTGGGAGATGCTCTGGGAGTTTACTCATCTTTCTAGCAGCTGAGTTCTCCAGCTGTTCGTCTCTTCTCTACCTTTCTGAAGGGCCTCTGCTTTTTGTCTCCATCTTGTCCCCTTCATACTGCACTCTTAGCACTTTAGTCAAGGGGCTCTGGAGAGTAGAACTTGAATTCTTCCAAACTCCCTCTGTCAAATGCGAAGGACCGCCCACAGAGAGAGTCAGCTACCCATTCAGTAAACATTTCTGGATCCTTTCCTGGGTATCAGCTCCTTGGGCTGGTTCTGAAGGCAAGGTGGGTGTTGAACCAAGACTGTTCCAGGAGAAGAAAGAAGGCCAGGGGAGCTGAAGCCCAGGAAGGGAAGAGGAAGGAGACTGGTGAGGAGAGCAAAAGAAACTCCATTTTGTGAAAACTGCCTTGCAAGACGCTGGCTTTCTGCTATAAGAGATTATGTTTCCTCGCCAGAAGATGATTCAACATGTGACCACCAAATGTACATAAACAACCTCTCCGTACAAGTCAAGAGATTACATGTTCCTGCTGATGGTCAAATGTACATACACAACCTTCCTGTACAAGTCAAGAGATGACACGTTCCCATCAGAAGAACACTCAGCATATGACCACCAAATGTACCAGACAGATAAGAAGTAACCAAGGCAACTGGATGTCATGGGAATTTCCAAACTTTGCTTACCATGGTGTATAAAACCTGGACTCCTGAGTTGGTCAAGTCAGAGAGCTAAGATCCAGGAGACACCAACCCCTACTCTCTCCACCTGGTGCCCAGGGTGAGTACATGGATGAAGGCACTGGCCATAATGGACTGGAACTTTTAACTTTAAAATGCTTGCAGAATTATCCTTTATGGTTATATACCATTATACTTGTTTTCTACACTATATTTTACTTCTACTTAACCCCTAAGACTTCAGATTGTTTGACGTGTGATGTTTGCGGTGAATGTTCTCAGTGAATAAACCAAGCATTCAAAAGAGTTCTCTCATCATTGCTCACACCGCCCATGACAACCAGTAGGAACCAGATTATGAGGTGACCTACGAAGTCATTTTGTCCTCATCCCAAGGGAATTGGAACACAGACCTTGGCTGAGGGAGGTCACATGGAGGTGGCAGCTTCTAGTAGACATTTCTCAGCTCTCCATCTGAATCCTGAAGTTAGGGTTCAGCACAGGGAAAAGGGCTTTTTCAGGAAGTTCAATCTTGCACGTGCTAAGGAATAGCTGCCACAGAGGCTCTGCATTCAGACTTGTGACCGTGAGATTCCATGTCCACTTGAGGGGACGTGGGTGGAGTAGGGATAGAGTCCAACCTGTCAATCTGGTGATGCCTCCTTGGGTATGTGTTTGTGTGTCCTTTTTAACAAGAGAGAAAGCAGGAACTTCTTCATTCCACCTTTTTACCTTCCTTCCTGCTGGACTCTGCACTTGCCTCCAGGGGCAGTCCCACGTGAGCCGCCCAACCCTCAGGGCTGTGCGCACCCTGCCACGTGGCCCCTGACCTTGGATCCATGCAACCCTGCACTCACCATCCTGTGACCCTCCTGCTGCCTGCGTCACCCTTCTGTGTCACTGGCCTGCACCTACTCAAGTCTGAAGAGGGGACCGGCTGCATTGGATCTGTGGACCTGAGTTGAACTTGGCTGGGCTGTTTTCTTGATCTAAAACGACTTCTTTATGTAAAGTCCTTTCTTACACAGAAATGAGTGTCCCTGGGCTTGTTTCTCTAGAAGCCCAGCCTGATCTGAGACTTGAAGAACTGAATGCTGGGTGACACTGACAGGCGCCTAATGTCTCTGACTGCAGTCTTTCAACTGTACCATGGAGGCGGCAGTGTCTGTCTCGCTGGCTGCTTAGGAGACAATACTCAAGGTTACATGGACACCATGTACACATTTCTTGCACGCTTTTCGCACTGAGCTTCCTGTCACCACCTGGACGCTGAATGGTTCTCAGGAGGAGGTACTCTGGATAGATTGAGCGGGACTGTATTAAAAGAGATCGAATAATTCTCAGGCTCATTTGGAGGGCTGTGGAAACACTATCAAGACTGGGTTCAGGAACATTTCTCTAGTTTTCTCAGAACTGACCTAGAAGCTCCTGGCCCCATGGATGGCCTGGAGTCACTTGGCCCCTGCTGTTGCCCCTGCCAGGAATGTGATAGTTACATCATCTCATGTCAACTTGAGGACACCAAGCGTGAAGGGGCAGAGTCTAGCCCGTCAATCAGGCCACAGCCTGAAGATGTCTCCTTGTGAGTGTGGCCTAATCCTAAGGATTCTGGGAACTCCTTCTCTTTCTCCTTGGAGGCAGGACACTCTCTCTCTGCCTTGGTCCTTCCTGCTGACCAGCCACATGGAGCCGTGTGGGTGGCAGCCAGAGCACTGAGGTCCTTTCACCACCACGGGATCCACAAGACTTATTATCACCCCTGGCCTGTGATCTTCCTGCATTCGGCATCATTGCATGTGCTGAGTGAGTCTGAAGAGGGAATTATGGACTGATATCAGACATATGAACTAATGTCAGAATTGTGGACTTGATCTGGACTGGGCTGGGATGTTTTCTTAATATATAATGACTCTTTGATACAAACCTCTCTCTTACACATAGGTGAGTGTCAATGAATTGGTCTCTAGTCAACTCCGCCTAACACAAGGAAGAGTGGAAATCCCCAAGACACAGATGATTCTGGTGCTCAAATGGTGACCCCTTTATTCCAGACAGCATTCTGTTCACAGAATGTGTGTGGAAATCAAGGTCCAGTTCCCAAGGCAAAGCCCACGTGCATTATCCTGCTTTAAATTGTTCCCACCCCATCAGCCTGCGCAATTGCGTTTGGCTCTCTCTGAGGTGAGTCACCTGATTCTCCAGCGCACATTCGGATCCCCAAAAGATCCATTTCTTGGGACAAGTGGTCTTAACCTGGGAAAATGGAAGCTTTTGCCATCAGCAGAGTCCAGCACTGGACGATCTCACGTGTTGGAGAGTAGAGCTGTGTGTGTTTCATAAAGTTCTCACGACTGGAGTCATTGGAAGGAGTGTGGTTGTCAGTTATTCCTTTAGAGGCACGCCGAGTTAGTGACCATCTGCTTGGACATTTGAGCCATCTTCTAATAATCCTCTCACCGTTCGAATGGGACATTGGTCCCCATGCCACCCTCTTCGCTGTTTGAAAACCAAATAGTATGCCACCCTTTTATTCCTGGACCAATGTCTGAAAACAGGGCATGCAACCCCTCATCCTGCCCGAGAGAGGAAGGGGGCTTTTCTAAGGATTCCTTAGTTAGCTGGAGCCATGTGTGTGTCACCTGCCGAGCTGGACACGCTGGCTCTTGGGCCCAGGTTTCTGCCCAGCCACTAACAAGCTGCTGACCTTGAGCAGGGCACTTCCTGTACCAGTCTGGATTCTAGGCTGCCAGAAACGCTGCTGGCGTGAGCTTTGGCCCAAAGTGGACTTGATCTGAAAATGGTGGGGTAGGGGTGGGAGGGCGAAGAAGGCAACAACCAGGGACTTGACATCACCAGACGTGACTCTGAGGAGTTGACCCACTTTCTCTGATCTCAGAGAGGCTTTGTTTTGGGGTGAATTAACACTGAGGGGAATAGGACGAGGACACTACTCCCTAACTTATAACAGAGGGAATCTGGAAAGTTATAGTCCACAGTAGGAAAGCCTCCACTTTGGTAAGTTAGATGCCAAGTTCAAGTACATTATCCTGCTTTAAATATCTCCACAGATTCTATCCTTAACAGCTGTGCTGCCTTAAAGCAAGCATGTGGTTGATTCTATCTCCCCATAGAAGCAGACACCCTTTTGCTATCTCCTTTCCACTGTGATGCCCAGGCCCCTTTCTACCTCCCCCAATGCAGGTATTCAGTTTCCTCACCTGTGAGCTCAGGGATTTTACTGTAGATACCACCCACCCTTGTGACACATGTAGCTACTGAATATACATGTCTTATGGCTACCTGTAAATGTGCTAAGTTAGTGAAGGCTTCCTCTCTCTTCTCCCACTTCCATGTGGACTACCAGGAGGGGCTGAGGTGAGCATGCTACCATGAAATGTGTCTGACTTGCTGCTCCTCCCCGTCGAAGAATTCACTTTAGAGGACAACACTGAACCTGCAGCTCAGGGAGAGGGACATGTCTGATCAGAGCATATGGAGGGTGGGGGATGAAAGGGGAGGAAGAGAGAGAGGAGCAGTCTGGCCCACCAAGCCTTGAGGACATTATCCTTGCTCAGAGCAGCCAATGAACAGAGAGGACCATGTGGCTCACCCCATTATGAGACACCATGTCCCTTGCTGATTCATGGCCCCGTGGGGGACAACTCTGGAGACACAGTGGTGGGATTGGTCCAGTCTGACCCCACCACATTGAGGCAAAACACTAAGGATGTGCAACAGAACAGCAGGGGAACAGAGCAAGGAAGTCCTAAGGGAGTACCAAAAATAGACTTTGAGACTGGGACGTGGCACCCTGTCAGATTCCACCATAAAACACTCCTAAAGGTCAACAAACAGACCTAGAACTATTTACAGGCTTTTGTTTGTTTCTTTCTTTTTGTCATGGGTTTTTGTTTGTTGTTGTTGTTGTTGTTGTTGTTTTGTTTTGTTGCTTTGTTTCTGCAGGTCTGTCTAGACAAGATAGGCTGGATAAACATACTGGAGGAGAAAACAAGGTGATCTTGTGGGATTTGAGAGAGGGGGAGAGGGGAAAGGAAAGTGATATCAACAAATCCAGGGATTAGGGAACAATAAGCCATCCAAAATCAGTGGTGAGAAGGGTGTAGGTGGCCTGATAGGGCTTGATCAAGGACAGTGGAACCAGGAGGAATTACTGAAACCCAAATGAAGGGTGAACATGATAGTGGGACAGGAGGAAAGTAATAGAAAATAGAGGAAAGAGCTAGAAGGCAAAGGGCATTTATAGAGGTCTAAATACAGGCATGTACATATGTAAATATATTACTGTATAACAATAGGAAGATAGATCTTTGTACACATATTTATATGTTAAGTATTAAGGTAGCAGATGGACATTGGGTCTCCACTCAAGTACTCCTTCAATGTAAGAACACTTTGTTGTATTAAACTGGCATTCCATGACATTGACCTTCCTGACATGATCCCTGAAGACAAAGTGGGTGCATAAGCAAAAGTGGTGAAAAAAGTTGGTGGTGCCTGGCTATCAAAAGACATAACATTTGGGGGTCTTAAAGGCTTGAAGATGAACAAGAGACTATCTAGCTGAGAAGCAGCAAAGCCCACATGGAAGAAGGTCACATCTGTGTGACCACTAGGTGTCAAAGGGATCAGGTATCAGGCATCAAAGAACAAAAAAACAAATCATTGTGAATGAGGGAGAGTGAGGAGTGGGGATCCAATACCCATCTGTAGGCAACTGGACATCCTCTTACAGAAAGATCACGAGGAGGAGATGAGCCATTCAGGGGGCAGTGTAGCAACAATGAGACATACAACTTTCCTTTAGTCCCTAAATGCTTCCTCCTCCCCCCCCCCACCCCTGCCACTATCATGATCCCAGTTCTACCTTATAAATCTGGCTAGACCAGAGGATATACACTGGTACAGATTGGGACTGGAAAAACAGGGAATCCAGAACAGATGATCCCTTCATGATCAGTGCTGAGAGTGGCGATATCAGGAAGGTGAAGGGAGAGTGGGGGAACTGATTATAAGGATCTACATATAACCCCCTTCCTGGGGCATGGACAACAGAAATGTGGGTGAAGGTAGACATTGAACAGTGTAAGATATGACAAAATAACAATACTTAAAAAATTATCAAGGGTTCATGAGGGAATGAGAAGCTGATACCAAGACTTCAAGTGAAAGAAAATGTTTTGAGAATGATGATAGCAACAAATGTAGAGATGTGCTTGACACACGTATGTATGTGTGGATTGTGATGAGTCCTATGAGGTCATTCCGGAAAAAAAGATGTAGATCCCGACACAAAGTATGTATGTATCTATTGTGATCAGAGCTGTATGAGCCCCCAATAAAATGATTTTAAAAATGCATCTGACTCCTTTATTTTATTCTCTCTCTGATCTTTCCTATTCTCTATGACTTTATTATAATCTTTACATATTATTGTCATACAATTGTGCTTCCTGGCCCATCCATCGTAAGAAGCTGGTTTCCTTTGATATTGTTTACACCAAGAAAGCCACGGCTGCCAGCAACTTCTGAGTCCCACTTCCTAGTTCCTAACTCACAGCATAAAAAGTCTTTGGAAAAAAAAGTCTCTGGAAAGGACCTATCACTTTGGACTCATTACGGGGACAGAGAGAGTAGGGAGCTATGATTGGCTGAGCTCGACCATCTCTCATGGCCAGGGGCTGGGGTACAATGGGGTGGAACCATCTAAGACTAATAGGAGAGGAAGGAGGGGCAGGAGAGGTGTCTAAGGCCGGCAACTGCAGAAGCCAAATAGCACTGAAGTTTGCTGGACCTCCTTCCACCTTTTTCCTTTGGGCCTATGTAGTGTATCCCCCAGTAAAAATGGAGAGAAGAATAGATCTGAAGAGAACGAACAGCATTTGCATATGGGAAAAAGAATCCAAGGAAGAATAAGACTTGACACCAATTATTCCACAGGTATAGATCAATTAAGACTTGTCATCTGGAAGGGACCAGAATCCTGAGGGATGAGACATGGGCCTTTTTTTTTTTTTTTTAATAGTGGGACAAGAAATCAGAGGGTCACTTTGGGTGAGGCCCACCAGTAGAGGGCATGAAATTGTTTCTCTTGAAAATAGGTCCAAAACCCCAGTTCACTTCCTGCTCTTAGAATTTCTCTCTCTGCTTACTTAAACTTGTTAGATCAACAATATGTCTAGCTTGGTGACAGACTCATTTAAGAAATAAAGCAATTGTTATCTAGATTCGAAGATAACCCATGAGCATCAGATTTTGCGTTGCTGCTATCATCTTTATTGTTGCTATCGATATTATTGAGTGCTTGCTAATGAAAACATCCATCACTTGCCTGCCAGTTTGACTACTGTGGTGCCTAGCATGTTGCTCTGGGGCTGGAAGCTCTGTCACTGGTATCTCAAATGCCAGCAGGGTCACCCAAAGGGATCAGGTCTCAGTGGAGCTTCCAGATGAAGAACAGACAGCATAGAAGGGTCTGCTCCTTACTCCAGAGCAAGCAGTTGCTGAAAATCTGATGCATGGCTTTGAAACATCGTCACACACTGATGACCTGGAAAATGGAAGCAGAACATTGTTGGTGATACTGCCAGAAGATACTCCTTTCAGTGTCAGGGGCACTCAAATCATGACGCAGAAGGAGTTGATTTCTTGCAGAGGAGGGGACTGTGGGCACCTGAGTGCAGTAAAGCCTGTGGGAATGGAACTTTCGGGATCTTCATTTGCTGATGGGACACAACTCCAGATAAGGAAGAAGAGCTGCAAAAATCTGTTAATGATCAGAACTTGGATTGCGTGCAATATGAAAACAGGAAAACTGGAAGTCATCAAAAAATAAATGAAGTGCATAAAAAATTGATATCCTAGGCATTAGTGAGCTGAAATGAGCTGGTATTGGCCATTTTGATCAGGAAATCATTATTTACTCTTTTGGGAATAAAATAATCTAGAGAAATGGTGAGCCATTAGTGGTTATAAAGGACATTGCAATATCAATCATGAAGTCCAAAGCTGTCTGTGATAGGATTATATCAATTTGCCTTCATGGAAATACAATTAATACAATTATTATTCAAATTTATGTACCAACCACAAAATATAGTGATGAAGAAATTGAAGACCTCTACCAGTGACTTTAGATGGAAATTAATCAAACATGTAATCAAGATGCATTAATAATTATGGGTGATTGGAGTGCAAAAGTTGGAAACAAAGAGGAAGGAACAGTAGTTGGAAAATACAGACTTGGAGTTAGAAATGAAACTGGAATCACATGATAGAATTTTGCAAAACCAAAGACTTTGTAGCAGATACCTTGTTTCAACAACATGAAAGGCAGCTATATAGATGAACTTCTCCAGAAATCAAACTGACTATGTCTGTGAGAAGACATGATGGAGAAAGGCAATATCAGGCCAGGTGGAACAGGCCATCCATTGCACAAATGTAAGTTCGGGATAAAGCCGAAGAAAATTAAATCAAGGCTACAACTGCTAAAATATGACCCTGAGGCTATCCCAGCTGAATTTTGAGACTATCTCACAAACAGATTTGATGCATTGAATACTAATGACAGAATTAATGACCTGATGGTATGAGGAGGACATAAAGAACCTCATTCACGAAGAAAGAAAAAGGCCATTGAAAAGGCAGGAAAGAAAGAGAAGATCAAAGTGTATGTCAGAAGAGACTCAAACTTGCTTGAACAGCTAAAGCAAACGGAAGAAATGACAAAGTCAAAGAGACGAAGAGAACAGTTTAAAGGGCAGTTGCAGAAGACAAGGCCAAATATTATAATGAAATGTGAACAGACCTAGAATTAGAAAACCAACAGGGAAAAACATGCTCAGCATGACTTCAACTGAAAGTGCTGAAGAAATAATTCAAGCCTTGAGTTGAAATATTGATAGATTCTATGGACAAAATAGTGAACAATGCAGGAGGCATCAAAAGAAGATGGGAAGAATGCACACGGAACCAAAATGAATTAGCTAACATTCCACCCTATCAGGAGGCAGCATATGAACCAGAACCAGTGGTGCTGAAGGAAGACGTTCAAGTTCACTGAAAGCCTCAGCTAAGAACAAGCTTCCAGGAATTGATGGACTACCAATTGAAATGTTTCAGCAAGCTAATGAAGCACAGGAAGAACCCACCTCTGCCATGACATTTGGAAGACAGCTTAGCCAAATGATGGGAAGAGATCGATATTTGTACCCATTTCAAAGAAAGTTCACCCAACAGAAGGCTCAAACTAGAGAACAATGTCACCGATCACACATGCCAGTAATGTCTTGCTGAAGATCATCAGACAACAGTTGCAGGAGTACATTGACAGGTCAAGGCCAGTTTCAGAAGAGGACATGGAACAATGGATAGCCTTATTGATATCAGATGGATCTTGGTTGAAAGCAGAGAATACCAGAAATATGTTTACTTGTGTCATACTGAATATGCCAAGCCATTCAACTGTGTAGATCATAATACTTTGCAAAGAATGAGGATTTCAGAACACTTCATTGTGCTCATGAGAGATTTGTACATGGATCTTGAGGCAGTTGTGTGAACAAATTAAAGGGATACTGCATAATTTAAAATCAGAAAATGTGTGTGATAGGGTGGTATCTTCTCACCATACTTGTTCAGTCTGCATGCTGATGAAATAATCATAGCAGCTGGCTTATAAGCAGAAGAATGTGGCATCAGGATTAGAGGAAGACTTATTAACAACCTGTGATGTGCAGATGACACAACTTTGCTTGCTGGAAGTGAGGGGGACTTGAAGCATTTGCTGATGGGAAGATCAGAGGTCGCAGCCTTCAGTATGGATTGTAATTCAAGGTAAAGAAGACCCAAATTCTCACAACTGGATAAGAGGTCACATCATGACCAATGGAGAAAAGGTTGACTTGCCAAAAATGTTGTCATGTTGGCTCCACAGTCAATGCTCCTGGAAGTGGCAGTCAGGAGATGAAAAGACATGCTGCATCAGGTAAATCAGCTGCACAAGACCTCTTTGATGCTACATTGGGGACTGTGGTGCACCTATCTGAGCCATGGCATTTTCAATCGCCTCACATGCAAAAGGACTGAAGAAGAATTGGCCCATTTGAATGCTGATGCTAGAGAAGATGCTTTGGAAGTATCAGGGACTGCTAAAAGAACAAACTTCTAGGAAGCAGTATGGCCAGAGGGCTCCTTAGAGGTAAGGATGATGAGACTGTCTTACATACTTTGGACAAGTTGTCAGGAGAAACCAGTCCTTGGAGAAGGACATGGTGTTTGCTGAAGTAGAGGGGCAGATAAAGCGAGGAAGTCCCTCAAAGAGAAGGGTTGACACTGTGGCCACAACAATGGGGCTCCAGCGTAGGAACATGAAGATGGCATAGGACCGGGCAGGTTTTCCTTCTGCTGTGCATTAGGCCGCTAGGTGTCAGAACCACCTCACCAGCATGTAACAAAAGCACAAGGAAAACAAGCCCCAGAACATTGAAGTGAAGCCTTGGTCATGCAGTGGTTAAAACATTTGGCTACTGATCCAAGGTCAGCAATTTAGTCCCATCAGTCTCTCTTTCCTAGGAAGATGTGGCAGTTTCCTTACCGTTCCTAAAGATTTACAATCTTGGAGGCTCTATGGACAGCTGTACTTTATCTTACAGACTCACTGTACCTCTAAAACGTATTCATGTCAAAAGATCTAAAAGGTTAAAAATAAATATATTTTAAATATAGACCCAATCATGGGGTACAAGATCCAGGAAAGGATTTTGTTTGGGTGAGTTTTCTGAATAACTGACCAACCAACTAAGCCCTTCTTTTGTTTAAATCTCAGGGTTTAAGAATCTGAGAGAACTGACTAGATGCTGACCCCGTCTTAGTAAGACGAGTATAATGAGTAGAGAAAACGGGGGAAGAGGAAGTCAGATATAAAGCCACTTACCATCTTGGGAAATCATTTCTTTGCTCTCTTGCAAACATCCTGGTTCAAAAATGCCAGCCTTTTCTCCATTTTCTAGGCACTTTGGTAAAAGGTGAAACTTTGTTATGTTGCCATTAAACCCAAAGAGAAAACGACATGAAGAACCGAACCCATGACTGCTGGGTTGATTCGACTCCCAGAAACCCTGGAGAGCCGAGAAGTGCTCCCAAGAGCGTCTGAGTCATAAAACCTTACTCTTTCAGAGCTGCAGGTGGTTTGAACCACTGACCTTTCAGTTGGCGTGATCCACGGCGTCACTCAGGCCTCTGGACTCATCACTAGCCATAAGGAAGTCGCTTCTCAGCCAGTCCATGTTAAGTGCAGCTGTTCTAACTGTGCTCTGGCTTAGCTTGTTTGTGGCTGACTAGAAGCCAAGGGCTAGATAGGTATGGATAGCAAGCGATTTAGGGCACTGAGGATCCTGATTGGTTGAAAAAACATGCCTGTGACCTACAGGCAGGTGTCAGTCAGCCACACAAAGAGAGTGCACTGTGGGCAACAACTCCAGAAGAGGAGTAAGGCGCTCAGACTCATATGGGACTCACACCTGGTGGAAAAAGTTTTTCATGGGGGATTTTTTTGTTTGACTATCAAGCAAAGTTATGAACACTTTTTTTTTCACTTTGCTGTTTGAGCTTGGAGCCTTTCGACAACTAAGGTATCACTATATTTTATTTAGCATAGTGAAGTCTCTAATTTTTTCTAAGCAACTAGTCCAAAATACTTGTTCTCTTGGCTTCTGCATTTAATCATGACTCCAAACACAATAGCTGCCCTTGAAAGAAGGCCCAAACAGAAGAAGGTCTGCATGTGGTAGTTCGTGCAAACAGATGCATCCACGATGTCCCCATATAAATCAGTTTGCTTGGGCCTCCATGCTCAATGGTTTGGCCCTTGTAGAATAATTTAAGTTTGCAGCTTTGTGAATATGTGATCATCTCCCATGATGTGATCGGAAGTGATCAATTGTAAGGGGGTTAGGAGGGAATGCCACACCCTTCCTCAGGTCTCATCCCTGATCCCATCCCAGGGCAGTTTCCCAGCAGTCTGCTTCACCTTTCACCTGCAGGATATAGATGTCAAGAGAGGTGAACAGAGAAGGTGAAAACGGATGACCACCCAGAAGGAAGAGCTGGAAGCAAATTATGTTATTTCTAGGTGGTTCTGGGTGTTAAGAATCTTCTAAGTTCAGGGGAAGAGAGATGCCGATCCAGGGATATAGATGAAAATCACATGTAGATTCCCAAGGAGTGCCGGCCTACAGGTTCTAAAAGGAAGAAAGGACCTTCCTCTCCAGCAGACTGACAGAGAAGGCCACCTTCTAGAGGCCACACTACCTCCAGCCATGGAGTGCTCACTACTCACAGTGACCTTACAGGACAGAGGGGACAGTCCCTGTGGGTTTCCAAGACTAAGTGTTCACAAGAGTAGATGGCCTCATCTTTCCCCCTACAACTACTGCAGAGTTTGAACCACTGACCTGGTGAGCTTGGCCACCAGATTTCTTCTCTAGACTTAGTGACCCGAATTCAGACTTTTAGCCTCCTAGACAGTTTGAGAATAAATTTTCATTTGTGAAAGTCATCCACTTGTGATATTTCTGTTATAGCAGCAGTAGATAAATAAGGCATCCTACTTAGTTTATGGAATACCTTCTGTACCTGTGACTTATTGTCTTTTATCAGTTGTAGAGAAATTGGGTCTGTTACCTTTAAATGATCACTATTTTTTTACCTGTGGTAGTTAAAAGTTTTGAGTAAATTTAACCGGGTCAGGATTCTAAGTGGTTTGACAGTTAAGATGTACTAGTCCTCTGTGTAATCATGTCCAAAATGTGATCTGCTATGAACAGCCAATTAATTGAAAGGATGTTCCGTGTGTGTGTGTGTGTGTGTGTGTGTGTGTGTTATACTACCAATAGATGTTGATGCTGTGGGATAACTTGTTTTATTTTGCTGGGTCTGGACTCTGTATCTGCCTTGTCACCTGAACTCAGGTACTCGCAGATGGTCTAGTGGTCCTGGGAGGCATTAGCAGCATGCTAACTTCCCTTGGATTAATTTGCCTCTGCAGCCAGAAATCGATCATTTGACCTGCCGATCTTTGGTCCATCCACCTCTGTAGTTATGTGAGAAAAGCTTTAAACCTGACCCACAGACATGAAACTGGCTTGCCTGAAAAATGGTGGATATAAACCTTCCTTGGTGCTTGCCTGGATATAAAGCTTTCTGTATACATACATATGTAAGTGTCACTGGTTTTGTTTCTCTGGAGAACCCAGCCTAAAGACACCACCTGCTTTCCCTTTTCTCTGGAACTCTGATCAGAGTCCTCATCATTCCATCTTCAGGAGCCCTGTGACAGAGTGGGTCAACACTTTGAAATAACAAGCTGTTCCTGCAGAAGGAGAGGAGGCTTTTGGCTCCATGGAAGATGTGCAGTCTTGGAGACCCCCAGGAGCTGTTCAACGCTGCCTTATCAGGGTCACCTATGACTTGGAACCACTTGGTGGCAGGGAGTTTGTTTTCTGGGCCATTCTATCTTCACAATCTTGGATGACTTCCAGTTCCTTTTTGTCTTCTCCAGCTTTGCTTACAAAACTTCTAGCTTCTGCTATGAATTTGTGTACAGGCTTTGTTTCTTCCGCCATCGTGTTTTCGTCTCGCCTCCCTGGTTAGGCTGGGAGCGTGGTGAGGACAACACTCTAGTTGTCTGCACCATCTGTATCCCCACAGCACTCAATACAGTAACTGCTGAATAGATAGCTGATGACTGATACTCTAGTCTCATGTGCCATCTGTATTCCCATAGCGCTTGGTACAGTCACTGGTCAGTAAATGCCTGATCAAGACAGGCCCTGTTATTAAAATCATGTGGTGAAGAATTACTTGATTCAAGAGACTTTCTTTGTTGCCGGTCCTTTGTCCAAGAGTAATGTCAAAACTCTTGGAAACTCGATTGACTGGGTCAAGAGCACTGGACTATTATTCATGAAGGGCATTGGACTGCATCTGACAAGTTATATTAATGACATGCTGGCTATAGGATCTCAAGCTGCCATCCAGGGAAAGAAGGGGAACTGGAGAATGATTTTAATTACATGTCAAATGATGTAAATACGCATACCGGTATAATTAAACCTAGTCTTAGAGGTTATTCATTGGGCTAACTGAATAGCTAGCTGCAAGGTCAGCCGTTCAAAATCACCAGAAAGAATGGGGCTTTCTACTCTTGCAGAGAGATATAGTCTCAGAAGCTCTCAGGGGCAGTTCTGCCCTGTCCCATAGGGTCACTAAGAGTCAGCATCATTTCGATGGCAGTGAGTTTGGTTTTGGTTTCTTTGGAGTAGAAACTGCCTGAACCCTGAGGTGCTTGTGGGCTTCCTGGCTGGTGCTACATCTGGACGCATGAGAGAGTGAGCGATGCCTCCCTGGGGACGTGGAAGCTCTGCATTAGAGCCATTCCCCAATCTGATTTCTTTATGTTGGTCCTGATTTAGATCCTTGAAAATACAATGATGAATTGTAAGTATTTCATTTTCCTGAGTTCTGTGAGTCATACTAGTATAAATCTCCACATTTGTTGCCAAAGAAACAGGCGTGTGGGTGTCCCAAGGCTCCTGAGCTTGTGGGGGTGGTCTACAGTTTTAAGCAGACTTTGCAGTGTACAGGACTGTACAATATAACAAGTAAAATCTGATCTAGCGCTGAATGAGTGTGGTTAGCAAAAGACCTGCTTTGCAATTAGGCTCTGAATGGACTTGAGTGCGGCAGCTGGAGGATTAAGAGCAAGGTGAGATGAGAGCATTGGGTCAGGACATGTCCCTTCTCTCTCGGCTGGTCCTTGGAGAGCCCAGGGTTCTCTCGAGCTTGCCTTCGCTGGCTTCGTTGGGCCGAGCTCTTTACCTTCTAGGCTAGGTTACAAGGCATACTTGTGTTGGTAGAATTAGCTTCTTGTCTTCCCAACCTAGTCATTTTAGGCCAGTTCTGTTCATCTGTAATGTGCAATCCAGAAAGACAATTCTAAGACCTGGTCTTGGAAGTACTTGGGAATGAAGGCCACCTCTGAACAGCAACTTAGAACCTGAGGTGTGGCTCCATTGCCGATTTTTCTGTGTGACCCTGGGCTCTCTGAGACAACAACTTTTTATCTGTAACATGGGAACAATGCAGTTGTGAAAAATAATAGCACTAGTGGATGTGAAAATACTTAAAAATGTCAAATACAGTTATTGCCTGCAAGACAATATTAAATGACGACTGTAGTCGTTAAACATTAGGCACATAGGAAATAGCTTTACATATCAGCTTAGGGGGCGGGGAGGGCGGGGATCAAGCTATGGTATATTGCTTGCCTCTTTAAATGTTCTTTCTTTTTCTTTTTTAAGCCTCTATCAATCTGATTTTAATCAGAAAGTGCTGAAAGGGAAAAAGAAACCTTGATTTTTGGGGTGGGGGGAGAAGGTTGCAAAAATTAAAAAAAGAAGAGATGAATTGAGTGATTTATTTAAAACTCTGAGCACCTTGAAGCTATTTGAAATTCAGTTTCTCCTTTAAATCATGTTGCTCTTGAGTTAATAGGTAAGATTACAGCCAGGAAGAATAGAGCAACAGGAAATAAAGGAGAGGATTTAAAACATAAAAATTGTCAGGCTTCAGAAATTCTGGAACGCTGAATTCCATCTGAACTACCAGCATCCTGTCGCTTAAGCCTTTGGCAAGGCCCCTGCATCCACAAGGACCATCTTCTTTGTGAAAAGGTGCTGGAAACCCAAGTCACATGAAAATGTCACCTCTCCATCCTGCTCCCCCCCTCCAGCTTTCCACATCTCCCTGCCAATCCCCCACCAGCCCTGCACTCTGTGGTCTCTAAGGACCCTAGACCCCTGAAGTCTTTGTAGGAAGCCATTTCAACCTCAGACACTTTTATGGCAGCAGAAATAGAGCAAGTGATGTCATAACAATGGACTGCCCTTGTCTGTTTTATTAAAAAGAAAGAAAGAAAGAAGTCATTGTTGTAGGCATAGGGTCATTTCAACAACACAATGCTCTGTGAGGTGAGTAGGAGAGATTGCACCCACATTTTTTGATGAGGAAACAGACTTGCCCCCATACCCCATGACTTGTAAATGGCGGAGATGATGTCCAAGGTTTTTCCCATCTTTGTTATTCTTCTCTAAGAACTGTGTGAGGTTGGTCCAATGTCCATCAAAAGCTATCTTAAGATCATGGGCTGCCAAGCAATCAAAAAATTCCTGGAATAGAAAGCTGCAAACTCAATCTCACTAAAAGACCCACTGATGTCCTCATGGATCTACCCATAGTGATTGTTTTCACACCAATGGCTTCTGTTCCCCACTCCAAATGTTGTCACTCCTCTGGTTCTCTTCAAAAGGGGAACTTCAGAGGTGATAGTTCCACCAAAGAGTGGATTTAATTGGAAGCGATAGTTTCCAGTCATTGAGCTCTCCTCTCCATTCTACAAAGTGCTGTCACCTCCCTTGTTTCATTTGGCCCAGGCAACCCTGTGCCCTATACCTAATCACCTTGGTGCCCATCTTTCTGGAAATCACCATTTTACAGGTGTGCCTCCTAATGTTTCCATTGCCCAAATGGAGCAAGTCAGTCCCAGAAAGTAACTTTCCTCAACAGGGTTCGGGCAGAGCTGCTCTCATGCTCCCTCCGTGGCACTGTTTCCCAGCCTTATTTGGCCTACCACCCCTTCCCCAGGAGGAATTAAAGTGCCTCCACGCTCCTGGGCAATCAAGCACTTGTGTAGTATAGTCTATGACCTAGGATTAACTGCAGGCATCTGCTTTTGCAGCACTCCTTGGGTTCTTTCAGCTGCCCCCAGAGGGAGGGGTCACCCACTTTGGGAGATACTCTTATACACAATCACCCATGTGGTGTGTCACTTGACTCTTGGTAGAAATGTGGGTCAAAGGTGGCTCTCTGCTTTGAAACTTAGGTCCCTGTGTTGGTACCCACTGGCGGAGTGAACTTGGAAAGTCATTTGTCTTCTCTAAGCTATTTAGCTCTTTACTCTTGCTGGTGGGTAGAAAGCCCAGTCTTTCACTCAAAGGGGTTGACGGTATTGAACCGGTGACCTAGGAGATCACAGTCCAACACATCACTTTACACCACTCAGTCTATCAGGTCGCTGTGAGTCGGAATTGGCTCTACGGCAGTGGTGGGAAGCTATTTACTCTCCTCATCTGTAAAGTGGGGATAAATTGTACTCACCTCAAAGAATGCCTGATAACATATAATGTGATTGTACTGAGTTCAGTTCAATGCCTGTCGTGTCGTGTCTACTCAACAGCTAGTAGTAGTTGGATCTGAGTTTTCAGATTTAAGTTCTTCGGGATTTAAGTTTTCTTCTCTGTTAAAGAGGCCTGGTAACTTCTGCTCGGTCTTCTTCATAGGATTCGACACAAGCCTCAAATGAAATCATGAGTGTGCGCTAAATTTGAGAAGTAATGTAAAGTGTTAAGAGATTGTGAAAACTTCTGAATTAGTCAAAATGGTGTGGAAGTTACTGATACACCTTTCAAAGTTGAATCCTAGGCACCTATTCACCATTGCTTGTGGAGTCCAAAGCCTCATTCAAACTAGAGGAAAAGTATTTGATAGTCACGGTTATTCAAGGGCAATTTGCTGGTATGAATCCAGTGTGTAGAGGTAGAAAAGAGTTCCAGCACTGAAGCTGGTGACTGTACTTGCAAGCATGTGTTATAAATGCTCAAGAAAACCACGAGGAGGCGAGAGGGTTTATTTCCCACCCTGTTAGGAGGACTTTCGAAGGACCGACGTCTGTGTTGGGTCTGGAGAGGTAAGTAAGAGCAGAAATACACTCACCCCATTGTGTCCGTTTCAACTCCTAGCGACCTGATCGGACAGGATAGAACTGCCCTGGAGGCTTCGGAGACTTACTCCTTAGTGGAGTAAAAAGCTTCATCTTTCCCTCTTGAAGAACTGGCTGCTAACTGCTACTCTTGCAGTTAGCAGGCCAACATGTAGCCCACTAAACTACCAGGGTTCCCCAAGATTAGTCTAGGGCAGTACCAGAAACACTGAAGAAGATGATGAGTCCTCTCATTTGCCTAATTATAGTCAAGGATTAGGAAAAGTAGCATTCATCAGAGTCCAAACCAAACATCTAGCTGCTAGCCCACCAAGAGAATGGACTAGAAGGTTCTAGAAGTATGACAGGAAGAAAGATTTTGCTCAAGCTCGGTTTCATGGTGGGAGGAACTCAACGGAAGGATTCGAGGATCAATTTCCCTTTCCCACATTCATTTGGAACGAGACTTGGCAGATGTGTCCTCAAATGAGCAAGCAACCCCTTCACAGAGGAGGCTTCTGGGGGCTGGAGTCTGGGGAAGAGAGAAAACGCCCTTATCTGCCCATTGCTCCCCTCCTGCCCAAGGCTATTTTTTAATGGAGGAGCTGCTGGGACTGGAGGTTGGGGAGAAGCAGGGTTTATCTGGTTGTTCTCCATGTTATCTCATGACACCCTATTTCCTTGCCTTTCATCTTAGCCACCATGTTAACCTTCAAATGAGAAAGTGACCTTGCCAGAGAAAGGCAAGAATCCCAAGAACATTCTCTCCTTCCAGCTTCTTTGGGACCCAACTTATTAGAGACTGCTAGAACATCCACCCAATGAGATTCCCTGAAGCTTTGCGGAGAAGAGAACATGAAGCACAGTGTGGAACATCCTGCTGTTGCCCCCCTGGGTCTACGCATAGTGGACCCACCAGGAAGCCAGAGAAAATTTGGGGCAAAGGCAATTGACATTCCCAGTTGTTCCATGTCATTCTGTTCCCACTGCTGATTGAATTCTCGTTGTCACACCTGGATCCTCTATACCTATACTTCTATCCATATGCTTTGCTTCCTAGATCTTTCCTCTGTTTCCTTTTACTTTCCTCCTGGCCCACCGTCATGCTTGCCCTTCTTCCACCTCTTAGTAATTCCTCTCAGCTGGGTTGCTGTTGCTCCAACACCACTGGCATCTCTATGTTTTACTCATTGCTGCTTTTAATTTCCCTTGCATATGGTGCCCCACTACCTCCTCCCCTCAAGTAACCACCAGAACCACCAGTCCTGTTGCTTTTTCCTCAGGCTTGTTTCCCATGCCTATCTTATAATGGTAGACAAAACAACAATAACGAAGACAAAGAAGACAAAGCAAAAAGAAAACAAACCTTTATGACTATCTCCCTACCGGTATTGTGGAATCTGGAATTTTCTTGTGTGAGAAAATGCTATTCCATTAAATCCAAACCTTTACCAGGATATGGAGACTCTGGGTGGGACAAATGGTTAGCAAGTTTAGCTGCTAACTGAACATTTGGATCTACTTCAGAAACATTAGTCATTGACGCACCTGTGGAGTCCACTCCTTCTCTGACACACGTGGGGTCACGGTGGTTTAGGATGGACTCCATAGCAGCTGGGTATAACTCAAATGCAGTCCCTCCATGTACATAATGAAGGTCCCTGGGTGGTATAAAACAGTTTGTGCTTGACTATGAACCTAAAGATGGGTGGTTCGGATCCACCCAGGGGCTATGGGAGACAGGTCTGATGATCACACTTCCATCAGGTTTACTACCAAGAAAGCTCTGTGGGGCACTTCTCATCTATACTACATAGGGTCTCTCTAAGTCAGGATGGATTCTAAGACAATGAGTCTGTTTGCTTGTTTGTTTAATTGAACAACACTAGCTTTGTATAATCTTCCTATGAAAGATTTTGCGTGGTTTGAATTTTTCAGAGGCGTTAACAGTGTCTTGCTCAAGTCAAGCAGCTAGAAAATCTCAAGGCACTGCGACTTTTGGAAGTTCAAGGAGAGGTTAGGGCTGGGAGGAAGACTGAAATGAAGAGGCCACTCTCCCTGAGGTAAAGGTCAGCCTGAGGTGGCGGGAGAAGAAAGACGAGAAGAGGGTGGTTCTTTCCATATCCTCAGTCTCATGGCAGTCGGGAGATCCTGGGACTTTAGAGGCAAGGGGGTGGTCTGTGTGAGGCCCTGGGATTCGGGGGGGCAGACTCAAGGCCGTGTGTATTTGGGGACCCATTTACGCTGGGCAGGACAGTTCGTGGCAGTGAAATGATCATGATATTGTGCAATCCCGTGACTGTTAAAGCAGACTCCATCAGATTCAGGGTGATTCCTGCTCCACTGGGTTTCAATGGTGGGCTCTTGGCAAGAGTTCAAGAAGCCTCTGGTTGGTTTTGAATCATCAGTGAATTTCGGTTAGCAGCCAGGGTGTCAATTTTTGCCCCAGGGCCTCTAAAGCACTCTCTCAGTCTCGTTAGGCTGCCATTGCTTAGTGGGGTTTGGGCTCCTCTTTGGGATGGGCCCATTTGCTACCACATCCGTTAGAGTTAAGCCACTTAAGTGCTGGTTATGTTTTCCTCTTTCTGAATTGTTTTGGGTCTATTTTTAGAAGAAAAAAACATACTCATATACACACAACTCAAAGACTAAAATGTCCTTAAAGGTGTACACTACAAGGACTCCTGCTCCACTCATGTTATTCAACCTGCCATCCCTGTTGTTTGACTCTTATTTTCATTCAGATTTTGTTTTGTGAGTTTGCAAGGTCATCAGAATAAATACAGTCTTTCCCCTGCTTGTTTTGCTCACATTGTTGTCACACTCTGCCACATGTTGGGTTTTTCATGTGAGACTTCTCCGAGGCGTGAGGCGTTCGTTGAATAATCACAAGGACCCAGTCCCCTTTCCCTTCTATTTCTGCTCCATTCCTCTCATCTTCCTTTCTTCTTGTCCTCTGTCATAGACGTCCACTGTCAGGATGTCCTGCCACTTGTTTACCTGGGTGAAGTTCCTCAGTGGCAGACATTGTTGTTTCCAGTCTTATATTATTGCAAGTAATGCTGCAACCAGCAACTTCTACAAAGACCAGTCTACTTATAAGGTGGGTAAGCATATTTGCGGGATGAGTTCCCAAATGAGGAATTGTTGGGTAAAAGGACATATACAAATATCTATATATGTACATACATATATAGATATACACATATATTTCTAATTTTGATAGATAGCAATTATCCTGTGTTGGAGCTAGACTCATTTTCATTCCTACCAACTACATATGAGCATATGATTCTCTGTACAGTTAATCAATAGGATGTGTATGCAAACTTTCAAAATTTTGCCATTCTACTGAGAACGTTTTTATTGACATTAAAATTTTTTTTGAGTGAAACTGTGCATATTTTAAAATGCTTCAGAGAGTTTTGTATTTCTTTTTTGGTGAATTTTATGTTCATGCTTACATTTGCTTTTGTATGGTGCTGTTGGCCTTTTTCCTAGTAATTTGTAAGGGCTCTTTCTTTATTAGAGATTAGTTCTTTGTCAATATGCCCACTTGCCTGTTTCCTTTTAGTTTGTAAAGCGACCCCACACCCCTTTCTTTTTAGTTCTCAATCACCCTATTAGGTGCTTTTTAAAAGTTTAGGCCCACAAATAGATCTTTCCTTTATAACCTGAGTATTTGTTAACAGCTGCAGGCCATTCCTGGTTCGTTTGTTAAAAATGACTTTATGTTTTCTTCTTATACTTTTATCATTGTTTGTTTAAATCTTAGATCAATTTTGAATTTTTAAATTGAATACATGCAAGTTTAATTTTATCTAGCTTGCTACCAAGTTAGCCCGATACCATTGATTGAATTAATCATTTTCTTTCTCTCATTTTTAAACAAATCATTAGGGGCTCATCCAACTTTTATCACATCCATATATCCATCCCTTCTGTCAAGCACATTTATATATATATGTTGCTATCATCATTCTCAAAACATTTTCATTCTACTTGAGCTCTTGATATCAGCTTCGTATTTCCCCCCTCCCTTTCCAGACCCCTCCCTCACAAATCCTTGATAATTTATAAATTATTGTTATTTAACCTCTTTTCAATGAAGTTTAAAATGTCATATTATTATACTAAAATCATACCCACATACATATGATGATGATGATGATGATGATGATGATGATGATGATGATGATCAGAGGAGCCCTGGTGGCACTGTAAAGTAAGCATTGGACTGCTAATGGCAAGATCAATGGTTCAAACCCCCCCGACTGCTTCATGGGAGAGAGACGAGGTTGCCTACTCCCATAGTGATTCCTCCACAGGACCACTCTGGATTGGAATCAACCCCACTGGCAGTGGTTATATTTCTGGCATTTCTATTCTGTTCCCTTGGTTTATCTGTTCAAGTGATGCTACCATAGCTCTTTAACACATCTGAATTCATGGTGAGTTTAGGCTTTCTCTCACTCATTTCTTTTGTCAGAGCTGCCTGGGACAGTCTTAATTTTTCTTTCTTTCTTTTTTCTTTAAATCATTTTCATTGTGGACTCAGACAACTCTTATCACCATCCATACATGCATCATTCACTGTGTCAAGCACATGTGTACATGTTGCCATCATCATTTTCAAAACATTTTCTTTCTACTAGAGCCTTGATATCAGCTCATTTCCCCCTCTCCTGTGTTTCCTCCCTCAAGTACCCTTGATAATTTATAAATACTTTTTTCTTGTCTTACACCAACCACTGTCTCACTTCACCCCAATTTTTCATATAACATTAGAATCAGTAGTCCAGTAAAATACCTGGTATTTTCCACTGGATCATCATTCCATTTAATCATCACCTTATAACAGGTTGGTTTTGTGATCTTTGTCTGAGGTGATTCTTTCTAGCCCCTTTCTACTTGATTGGGTCTTTTGTCCCTTTCCCTAGTCCTGCTGTTGCGAGGCCTGCTGAAGGAGTCAGAGGGTGTTCAATGGCTGATCTTCAGCCGAAGATGACTGGGCCTCTCTTTCTAGTCCATCTCAGTCTGGAAGCTCCACCGAAGCTTGTTCAGCGTCCTAGCAACATGAAGACCTTCACGGATGGACAGGTAATACCTGGGCATGGCATGCACAGTCTGGGGGTAGAACCCAGTCCCTCCTGCACAAAAAGTGAGAATTCAACCGCGGAACCACAGCTGCCTCTGTCTTCAGCCTTGGTCCTGTCTAAAGATGGAAGGCCTTTGAAACGGAGAGAGATTTTTCAACTCCACAAGCCAGTTTGAGCTGCTCAAAAGGTCAGAGATTGCTCAGGACTCTGCCCATCTCCTTTTGAAGGGGCCCTGGTGGTACATCTGGTGGGCTCAGGGTTGGGTTTCTAGCCACAGGTTGGTGGGGCTGAAGAAGAGGCTGGATATTTCCATGAAGACATAGACTCTCAGAAACTCTAAGGAGTAGTTCTGCTCCATCCTACAGACTTGTTATAAGGCAGAATCAACTCAATAGCAGTGGGTTGTCTTCCTGGAGCCAAAGCTCGCTTGCTTTTCCTCAGGTGGTGTTTGGGGTTAGGGTGGAGAAGAGGGAGTTCTGCCACCAACCAATAAAAAAAGAAACGAGGGAGGGGCCTTGGGAGGTGTGGAGGGAAGACACCATCTGGGTATCCAGAACTGAAAGTTGGCCATCTAGGACAAAGATAGAAAGACTGGGGCAGAGGTAGAGGGTTGCGGGTTACCGAAGAGATCTGCAGGAAGACAGGGAGGAAGAGAAACCAGAAGGGACGATCCCAGAGTGGCTGAAGAGGAAGAAGGTGGGGACGACATTTGCAATGAGGTCCAGGGAGCAGGTGCAGGAGGACAGGAGCGGTTGGCTAGATGGAAGGAGAGGTGGAAGACCAACCTCTCAACACTTTCAAATCCCCTCCTACTTCACCTTCTACCCTCCGAATGAGACTCTTCAAAAATCAAAGCAATGTCTTCAGTTCAAATGTTCTTTATTGTAACAGATCACAGACATAGAATACCTAATCATATGTGCACTGTTTTTCTGCCTGGTTATGAAGTCAATGCTCACTCAACATCACCAGGCTAGGAGAAGGAATATTTACCAGCACCTTCTAGTACAGCAGTTCTCAACCTGTGGGTCACGAATCCTTTGGGGGTCAAACGACCCTTTCACCGGGGTCGTCTAAAACCATTGGAAAACACATATCTCCCATGGTCTTAGAAACCGAGACACCACTCCTCTATCTGTTTCCAGGGGCGTCCGCCTGCATGCAGATACACCCACACAAGAGTACCCAATGTGAAGACCATTACAACATTTCATTTATTTGTCATTAGAAATAAATATTTCATAATATATGATTGCATACTGTTTTTGTGATAAATCAACATGCTTTAATTATGTTCAATTTGTAACAATGAAAAATACACCCTGCATAGCTGATGTTTACATGACAATTCATAACAGTAAAAAATTACAGTGATGAACTAGCAACAAAAATAATTTTATGGTTGGGAGGGGGTCACCACCACATGAGGGACTGTATTAAAGGGTAATGGCATTAGGAAGGTTGAGAATCACTGTTCTAGTAGTTCCCTCAGAGCTGTCTCCCAGAAGTAGCCATTGCCCTGACTTCTTAAGATCAGAAAACTGTTACTATTATAAGAAAGAAAAAAAGACAAAGAAATCAACATGTTCAAGACCGTAACTGAAAGGTGCTAGAAAGTGGGCTAAAACCTAAGCCAAGATAGGAAGGCAAATCAGAAAATGAGACAAAGGTTTCAGAGGTACTGGACCTTTGAAACAGAGATCTGGAAGAAAGGGTGCTGCTTCATGGAAAGGTAGTCCCCCCAGTTTCCTTCCATCCCCCCAGTTTCCTGTCTCAGAGCAGCTGGGGAACAGAGGCTTTTTTGCACACTTGCCCAAGACCCTTTCCGCTGCCAAGTCACTGCCTCAAAGTTGATTTTGATTCCTGGCAATCCACACTAGGGTTCTGAAGCTGTGAATGTTTGCATGACCCAATAGTCTCATTTTCCTCCCATGGAATGGCTGGTGGGTTCGAACCAACAACCTGCGGTTAGCAGTTCCACGCTTACCCAACAGCTGTCAAAGTTTCTGGAGAATGTTGCTAGAAGCCTTTGTTCAAAGGGCCATCTCCCTGATGTCTAACCTGACCACTCTATTTTTTTTGTTTGTTTTTTGGGGGCATCACTGCCTCTGGTGGTCGTGGGCGCTACCCAGTGCTGCTCCTGAGAGCCGCCGCTGGATTTGAACCGCCAAGCCCGCGGGCCGCAGTCCCGCACTCAACCACTTACACCACTGGGGCGCAGCCCCTGACCACTCTATTTAAACTTGTCATCTTTTCACCCAACACACGGAAGAGCCTTTTATTCTGCTTGATTTTATTTATTTTTTATTTTTCCCCACCCCTTTTTAAAATTTTATTTTTTAATACAGTATTTTCTCCTGTTGTCATAAAATATATTTTTCTATTTTTTTCCTGTGTACTCTTACTAAAATATATGCTCTAGGAGGGCACAGTTTGTGGATTTTTTTCCCAATAAACTTTTTATTGTGAATTAGGCGGGAGTTACACTTCAGACCACCATTTTAGTATCAGCAATTTGAGTCAATATATCAAACCCCCAATCGCTTCCCCTGTCCTCTCATTTCCATTTTTCCCCTCTTTTACCTCTTGTAGAATATGATCTTCTCCTTCACCCAAGTTTCCTCCTGTCTGCTCTGTAGTCCATTGCTTCTTTCTGCTCTCTGCACCCCTCCCCTCCCCCAACCAATCCAAGACAGTTTCTTTTGGTGTGAGAAAACTTTACCTTGGGGATTTCCTTTATAACAATGGTTGCATACCACATTTGTCCTTTTGTGATTGGCTAACTTTGAGGGCAGGGATTTTAACCTATTACATTCATTGATACAACCCCGAGGTCAACGAAAAGATCTGGCATATGGCAGACACCCAATGAGTACTTGTTGAACAGGCTGAAGTGACCTCGGGGTGCAAGGTTGGGATGGGGGTTGCATACTATTTTTTTGGGGGGGCATCACTGCCCTCTGGTGGTCGTGGGCGCTACTCAGCACTGCTCCTGAGAGCCGCCACTGGATTTGAACCGCCAAGCCCACGGGCCGCAGTCAACCACTTACGCTACCGGGGCTCAGCCCTTACAAACTATTTTTGCCTGTGATTTCCAAATGTCTTGCATAGGAAGACCTTTAAAATATGAAAAAAGAAAGCATTGCTGTTGAGAATACACACAGCACAATCTACACCAGCCTGACACTTTCCACAGGGACCATTTAATGACATTGATTACATGCTTCCAGTTGTTCAGTCAGTCTCACCCTGCCTGTCTGAGCAGTTCATTAGCATAAGCTCACTGCCACTAAGGGTTCGATCTCAACTCCTGAGTCCCCGTTGCCAATCTGCTCTCATAGAAATAGTTCTGAAAAGAGCCTAATGCTTGAGGCTGCCCTCTCTGATTCACTAAGCTCCATTACTGTTGGGTGTTGAGAAGACGTCAGGGGGACAGTATGCATTTTAGGGTTAAAGAGGATCTCAGGCAATAGTTGCAGGGAGTTTGTCCAGCTCTCATGGTTCCAGAAAGTCTGGAGTCCATGAGAATTTTGAGTTCTGCTCTTTATTTCCTCCTTTTGGTTAGGGTTCTCTGTGGCGTCTTCAGTAAACATGTTCGGCAGCAGTAGCGAGGCATCCTCCTCTCCATCGGGTCTCTCAGCTCCTGCCGCCATCAGGCCAGTGTTATAGCGACTCCCGGTCGGTTTCTGACTATCTCTGTTTAAGGGGTGTAGACAGCTCAGTCCTTCTCCGGAGGAGCTGCTGCTGGTTTTTGAACTGCCGACCCTGTGACTCACCGCCCAGCACAAACTAGCCGGGCACCTTTCACTTTCTGATGCTCATAGATGGAAACCAGTTCATCTTTTGCAGTTCCTCTCAGGCCCTCATCCTTTTCAACCTTCATGAACATAACCGATGTAACACTGACGAGGTTATTGACTGTGTGGTTATCTGTGAGTAAGAGTCAAGGGTCGAGGGAATAGTTTCACTTTCCCCTCAGTGATCTGATTTGGTGTGACTTCTTTTCTGTGAGGTCAAAGACACGTAAGCTTGGAATGAGAGCGATTAGGGAAGAGGCGATGGAACAGCAGCATGATTGTGAGAGTCATGGAGATGACTGGAGTTTTGACATTCGGGTGCTGCTAATTCAGCCAATGTGAATTCTTTCTAGAAAAGTCTAGGGGCGGGGCGCTATGGAATGGTCCTGGGCATCAGAGGGGTGGGGGGTGGGGGAGGGGGGCATTAACATGGGACAGAAGAGGCTGGGGAAAATGGGCTGAGGGTGTCTTGGGCGGTGTGCCAGAGGCATCTTCAGTGGTTCTAGGATTTAGGGCTCTTGGAAGGTGCAAATGGGAGACCTGGTGGCCTCTGGAGATAGGCATCGAATGGTTAACTACAAGGTCAGCGGTTTGAACTCAACCAGGTGCTCCATGGGCGAAAGACGAGCCTCTCATAAAGGTTTCAATTCTCAGAAACCCAAAGAGGCAGTTCTCCTCTGCCCCATCGGGCCTGTATAAGTTGGGATTAAACTCACTGGCAGTGTGTTGCATTGGGTCAGTTTGGGATGGTGTTGCCCAGTCTTTGGAAGCAGCTAGCTTTGGGCCGAGAAGGAATGTGCTGCCTTTGCAACAGGAGAAGGGGGCACAGGAGGGGCTTACGCTGTCCCTGTCTGCAGTCTGGGCAAGTGGCAGCCATGTGTTCCTTGCTGTGGAGCTGATGAGAGGCAGTCCCCTAATTAGAGAGAGAAAGTCCTGTTTGAAGCCTCCAACTGAGACTCTAATTCTAATCAGCATTCGAATTCCAGTACATTTGGAAAAATAAAACCAGCTGTGAAGAGAGCCAACGAAGAAGAGGAGCCTCGAGCCCCCATCTCTGCCTTTTCCATTCTCTGGCTTTCAGAGACTCTTGGCCATGCAGTGGCTTTTCCTCTTCCTTCTTGTTGGGATTTGCCCGGGGAACATGATCTTTGCAAACCAGCATGTGTTCCAATCTTCCTCACCCCGGAGCAACCCGAGCCCTCCAGGATCCCTGTGTTTGCCCGGCTTCTTGTGTTACCCTGTAATGATCGCTGTCTGTCATTTCAGACGGCTCTGTGGCGGAGCCAATCACACAGACTTGAGCCACAGCGTCCGGCAGCAAGTCTATCCTCCAAGAGACTGGGCTGTGAGCAAGCAGGAGACAAAACCCAAGAACATGCCCCATTGCCCAGAACTCCACTTTTTGGCTACTGATGGGTTTGGCCCCTGTCCTCTCTGATTTTGCGGGTCAGCAGAGAAGTGTCCACTTCAGTAGGGTGTAATTTTAAGAGCTCTGAAACGCCCAACTGCCCTTTCGCTTGAAATAGAATTTCCCCTTGAGGAGACACGCCTTTGTCTCAAGAAGGTTCCAGTCAGAAAGAACAAGTTAATCAGAAACGGGCAACCTGCTTGACGCTTTAGCAGGCATCACCTTCCAGGCAGGGACTTTTGGGGAGTGGGGTGGGAGGAAGTGTGGTTCATGGTAAAGACCATGGTCTGGAAGAAGGCATAAGGAAATAATCTGGGGCTTGGCAGGGAGGAAGGCCCATGGTGGAAATTTTTAGCGGAGGGGGCAGCCTGAGGTCGGGGCATCTCGAGAGTTGTAGTGAAACTCAGCAAGGCAATAATTGTAGTCTGTTTTCACTGACTTCATTGTCTTGCTCAGGAGACTGTCGATTCAGGGATACATATTGGTCCAACATTTCATTGATCCAAGAGTTCATGCAGGCCTCCTCCAGTGGTCTCTTATCATTCTACTATGTTCCAAATGGCGAGAAGTGAGAACTCTGGCCCCACTCACCCCCTCCCCAACTGAAACATCAGAACGAGGCCCAACGTCCTCTGGGAGCTCTCCACGCTGGAGGGGCTTGGGGACCACTTTGCAGGAACATTTGTTGGATGTTGGGATCAAATGAGACACGGCATCTTTGTATGGGTTCTCTGGTAGACTGAAGTCAAGTTTCCCTCTGTCTGGGAGGACTTTGATTTGTCTCTGGTGAAGAACAAAGGAGGCGTCTTTCTTCTTTGGTGCTGAAAGCAGGGCAGGCTCAAAATGGTGGTGATTTTTGTTCTTACTCCAGCAGACAATAAAAACTAAAACCCAACTTACTGCCAGCAACTTTCGTGCCATTGAACCTAGGTTGACTCAGGCATAGTGACCCGACTGAATGGAGTAGAATTGCCCTGTGGGCTGCTGAGATGATAACTCGTTAGAGGCCTGGAAAGCCCTGCCTTTCTCCCGCAGAGCAACCTGTGACTTTGGCTCCTGTCAGCCATGGATAGGAAAGGAAGTTGCTCAGACAATAAAAAAATATGTCTTAATCCTCTCGAGTTTCTAAGTGTTTCAAATGTGCAAAGGTTTGTGCTGGGTACTGTGCTGGGTGGGAGACAGGAGCAATGTTAAGTGCCCCATTTGCCTGTGGCAGTAGCAGCTTCAACCGCTCACCCTGAAAGACTTCTTTCCCTCAGAAGCTATCCTGGCTTGGACAACAGAGGACATGTTCCCCCTTGGTATCAAACCTTCTGTCGAGGAGTTTACAATTTAGCTGGTGGGGGTGGGAGGGGGTGAACAAACAGTCTCTTCTTTCAGAAGCAGGGGTGAGAGAGGCCTGGGTGGCAGAGTGGGAGTGGCCCACTGGAATCCGTACCTTTCCAAAGACCTGCTTTGCTTTCTTATGCCCGTTCCTACAGGAATGGAAATGCAGGAAATGATGCATCCCTAGAAGGCACAAATGGCCCAGCAGGGGACTAGTCACCCAGAGGTTAGTGGCTTGGACCCACTCAGAGGCACCTCTGCAAGGCTTGGTGACCGGCTCTGAGAGATCACTGTTTCCTGTGCTCAGAGGGCTGCAGAGCATGGGCTCCCAGGCACCTGGTCAGGTCCACATGAGATGAACGTGCTCTGGCCGTAGTTCTGTGCAATGTCGATACACGGCTTTCAAACGTGCCCACTATCGGAAGAGACCCTGTGTGCCGACATCTCTAAGGTCTTCTCCACGTAAAGGGTCCTTCCTGGGGCTCAGGCTGGGAAGGGGCTGAGAGGCTGGGGTCTCTTTCAGTTGTGCTCTCTCAAGGGTGGTTCTGGGAGCACCCCAGAGGCTGTAGTCATGCCACGCCATCTCCATATGCCTTGGCACGGTTTGCACAGCATGGTGAACCTCCAACAGGCATGAGCCACCTCAGGGGTCCCTGGAGCCATCATCCTTTCCCAGGCCTTCAGTCGGACACAGAGGTTCTCAACAGAGGCCAGAGAGACATTGACTTGCTCCATGGACTTGGGTTCAGGTAGGTGTGGGGGCTTAGGGCCTCCGTGGCATTGGACGGGTGGGGACTGGGACTGTGTGGGATTCTGAAATGTCCCTCGCAGGGACATGCTGGACCCAGGTCTAGCTGCCTGTGGCTTTGTGACTTCTCGATGGATGCCCGGCTTTTGTCAGAGGTACAGACTCTCGGGAGAAAGAATGCCAGGCTCAGAGACCCTGATGGGGACTGCTCTCGAGAAGGAAGGGAACCGGGTGTGGTGGTGTCATCATGTCACCCAATAAACACACTTCCTGCAGGACCCAAGGCAGGCCACGGAGGCTGGTCCCCAGCTCAGGAGGCCCCCAAGCCTTCTGGGAGTTGCAAGTGTTTGCCCGTGGGATCAGCAAAGACTAGATTGGAGAGAGAAGCAAGACATTGGGGCCAAAGTGCGAGACGGAAGGAGGAGAGACAGAGGCTAAGCAGAAGGGATCCCAGGCCAGGTCCTGGGGACACTAGAAAAGGAGATTCCCACATTAGGACAAGTAGGACTTGATAAAATGGGACCACAGCCCCCTGCCCCTGAGTCCCAGCATTCACAGCGGGGAGGGTCTGGAGGGAGACAGGGAGAGGTGAGGTGTCTCCTGAGACCCTGAGCAGTAAGAGGAGCCTCTGCCTTCCTTTCCCGCCCCTCTCTTTTGGCCTCTAGTGACTGTGTTTCCCCAGCGGTGAAACAGGTGCACGTGTAGATTTTGGGTGGCTGAGGAATGATGTTGTGCTGGTCCAAGCCGACGCCCCAGGGCCACAGCAATGGGATCAAGCAGGAAGATCGTGAAGACAGTGCAGGACCCAACCACTCTTCCTTGTGTCACCATAAGGCCAAATTGGCTTGAGGGCGAATCCTAGCAAGGACAGCATGTTTGGTTAGAAGGGCAGCGGAGGTATCAGGAAGGCACTTTGAGGGAGACACGTGCTGCATCCAGGTATCACCCAGGAGGAGGCAGCAGGGAGGCAGTTGAGAGACTTGCCAGGGGTGTGCAGAGGGCTGGCTTCAGAGAAGTGGGGGAGGTCATGGCAGAGAACTGGAAGCCCTCACCGCTCAGTCAGCCTGCCTCCTCCAGGGTCAACGAGCTGAGCATGCCCACAGCAGCTCTTCCCTCCCAGGTCTCTGTGGATCTTCTTCCTGGCTCTCCCGGGTGGACGCACTCGGATGCTCATGGTAACCATGACGCTCTTCCGTCCCCATCGGAGACCCTTTGCCTCAGACTCTGCTGCCTATGGATGGGCACAGTCCAGGACATTTCTGGCCTCCGGGGCTCTGCTCAGAGGGAGAACGATCTACAGCCCCATAATTTAAAAATGACCCTCAGTCATCTTCCAGCTTCCCCAGTTCTGAACGAGCACAGCCAGCCCAGGCAGGAGACCATGGTCCATGTGTCTGGACCGGGTGGGGCAGGTGTCATTGAGTCTCAGGGGTTCTGGGGAAGGGACGTGGTGCCCCCAGATTTCCAAGAACGTCTTGATTTCAAACAGCCTGCTGTGCTGGGAGACCACGTGTCAGGCTCATGCCAGACAAGAGTGTCCTGATTTTTGTTTGAGAAAATATGGTTGGCACAACTGGGGAGAGAGAAATTGGAAGGGACAGTAATTGGAGCCTGGACTTGGGTCTAAGGGAGAAACCACAGAGCGGCTGCATTTCAGTTTGTTGAAGCAACAGCAGCTATCATAACCCAGCCGCCTCTGAGGGGAAGGGGCCATCAAGGTCGTCTGGCTGGGCCTGAGTCTCTCCAGTGGTTTCCAGTCCTGGGTTGGCACTCAGATAGATGTGGGTTTGAGCTTTGGTCCTGCCACTTCAGAACTGTGACTTTGGGCAGTTCTTCAGATTTTCTGAGTCTCCATCTCTACACCTGGAAAAGAGGAAAGATGATGGTCGCGACCCTGACTGTTTCGCTGTTGCTCATTCAGCAGCTAACTCCAAGGTCAGCAGTTCAAAATCACCAGGCACTCCTCAGGAGAAAGATGGGGCTTTTCACTCCCATAAAACCTCATAGGGGCAGTTCTACCCTGTCCTAGAGGTTTGCCCTCAGTTGGCATCCACTCAATGGTAGTGAGTCTGTTTGTTTTTAGGGTGGCATGAACAGATGCGTGGGGTTTGAAGAGCCCAATGCCTGAGGAGTCAGAGGACCACGGTGGAATCTTCTCTTCCCCTTTACCATGCAGGTGCTGGGCACGGTGCTGAGTGTAGGACCAGCGGGTGAATAAAACGCAGCCCCTGCCTGCAGCAGACACTGCTCCCTGCCTGACTGCTAGCCAGTCTGCCTCCTTCCCTCCTGCCCCTCTGCCTTCTATGATGAGCCCTGGTTCTACTTACATTGGCACATAGCCTTCTAGAGCTACGTGGGCTCGTTGTTGTTGATGATGATGGTTTGGACAAGGAAATGTACGTGAAAAGGAGCAATTGGTGATGATGCTGGGGAGGAACATTATTACAGAGGAAACACTGGAAGGCTGACCAGAATACAGCCACGCCCGGTCCTTCGTCAGACATCTATATGCCTGCCTTTGCCCTGCAACCAGAACCCGAGTGGTGGCACCAGGTGCCGTATGGCTTTCAAAGCCTAAAATAGATTCTAACTGGATCCTCACAGATAAGGCTCGCCAGGCCCTGTGAGCTTAATGGGGCCACTGTATCCTGTGCTAAAGCTGAATCGCAAACTCCTGAGTGTCTTACTGACAAGATAAGCCTTCATCATTTCACTGAGCGGGCGCTCTGCCCTCTGGCTGTTCAGTGCAGGACTAAGAGGTTCGCTGCCCTCCCTAAGGATGGCTTCTCATCCTGCCCTGAGCTTCCAAGCTTCTGTCTGAAGACTCAGAGGGCAGGGTATCTACAAGGGGGTCTTGGGTTACAAGAAATATCCTCCATTAATAGATTGAAGAAGAAAGAAAACAATGGGGGATAGATAGGGAAAGGATGGAGAACTGGTCTTAGGTCAGTAAGTAGGCAATTGGGACATGGCTGGGGGAAGAAGGGTAAGGGGAATGCTCTTTCCCTGGGCAGGTTGTGGAATGGAAAAGGGGCTTGTCGGCCAAACAGAAGGTTGGCAGTTCAAGCCGACCTGTGCTCTGTGGGAGAAAACCCCCTGGCCCTCTGCTCCCTGACAGACTGCAGGTGTGACAGCCCTGCGGGCAGCTCTGTTCTGTCACCGTGGGTCACAGGGGGTCACCTCAGACCAGTGCTTCTGCCCTTTGAGCCACTAGCTGTCCTGAGAAGTCCTGCTTCCCGGGATACCGGGACCTTTGCCCTGCAGCACGCCCCTTTCCCTTTGCAGTTTACACCTAGAATCTCTTTGGCCCAGGACTTAAAACTGGGTCACTCCAATTGGATGGCCTCCTGAGAAAGTGCCTTTGCACCCCAGATAGACCTACTCTGAGCCCCAAACCCTAACTCCTTGCCAACATGTTGAAGCCCACTGACTCAGCGACCCTGTTAGACAGAGGAAAACTGCCCTGGTGGATTTCAGACACTGTCACTCTTTACAGAAGTAGGAAGCCTGGTTTTTCTCCCAAGGAGCGCCTGGTAGTTTCAAACCGTTGACCTCCTGGTTAGCAGCCCATCTTTCTCCATCTTGCTGAACTGTCAACTGGGCATCAGTAGCTCTGTAGTGCCTTCTCAGCAGAGGGTTAACCTCAAAGCCCTGCTTTGAGACCAAGACAGCCTCACAGTTTTTCTAGAAGGGAGGTTTGAGTGACATCACCCCGTCTTCTAAAGTGATTTGTGGTTTCCCTGTTGGAGTGATTAAGAAGTTTGTAGCAGCAGCAAAGCTCTCAGCTGCCGCCTGTTAAATCCTGTTAAGCAAATTAATCTGCCCTCTGGGGAGTGGTTCATTTGTCATTTCCCATAACCCTCTTGGGCCTGAGGAGTGGGTGTGCTTTGGACCTGTGACTGTGTCCATGGGGTCTTCTGTTCCCAGGGCAGTCTAGATGCCACAGCTCAGTGAAGTCATTCACTGGTCCTTGTCATTCTCCTTCAGAAAATCCCGCCTAGCACAGACATGGACATGAGCCAGTGCAGACAGAGAGTGCCTGGCGATGTTTCTGAAGCTACTGGAGGCAAAGACAGAGTCCCACGCTGGCTTCCACTTCCCACCATTGTGTGGCCTAGGAGCAGTCACTCTGCCCCATAGGTCCAGTTGTCTGGTACAAGGTGTGGCCAGTACTGCCCCTTGCTGTTTCTGTTGCTGCAGGACAGATGGCCACATTCTTGGTGCAAACAGCATGCATCCATCATCTTGCCACAGGCAACCGCATTATCTCACAAACAAAGACGTCAGGATCCATCTCAGGTGGCGGGGGGGGGGGGGGGGGGGG
>PVJH01002398.1:0-10022 GCA_004026705.1 Nesogale talazaci | reverse complement strand
CAGGCTTCCGCCCATAGTCTGGCAGCTTGCTGTGTCAAAGCCACCTTGAGGATGGGGGCAGGTGACTCTCAATGTCCTCTTGATTTCCTGGCAGGGTTATCACTAGGGAAGTGTGGAGGTGTAAATCATCCCCCTGGGCATTGTCAGAGGGATGACTTCGGGGTTTCTGGTGGCAGGAGGATATCAGGTCAGCCAGGGCCATAGACCAAGGGACTGCCATGGCAGGGGAAGCGGGACGTGTCCCCATTGCCCCATGTAACTCATCATCTCCTTCACCCTCTCCCCTAAGTCAGAGTGTGGCTCTCAGGCTCTAGTGCTGCTTGTGGGCAGAGAGGCTAGATGGTTGCATTGGTCTTCTTGCCATGGACGGAGCATTCAGGAGTCTACTCCCTCCCTCCCTAGAGGCCGTGATCGTAATCAGATTCTCCAGGACCCGTACCCGTGTGACCCTGCAAGGAATGACAACATCCAGGTGAGACATGTGGGTCCTGAGCTTATGGGGTCTCCTAGGGGGCAGACAGCCATGCCACCAGCTGCTGCTAAGCACAGGAGAAACGGACTTTGAACCACTTTCCAGATCTTAATCTGCTCGGATCCACCGTGGGAGGTTTCTAGTTTGGCTCCGTTTCACCGGACCTTATTCTGAAGAAGTGAGAGACTCTGTGGACACTCAGACTGGCCTCGATGGGTTCTCCAGTGAGGAGCCCTGGCTCTCCTATTGCAGAGACATCTCTTCTGTGGGTCAGGGAGGTCCCTCCCAGCAAGCGAGATCACCGACATGCACGCAATTGCACACGCACCGTCACCCCTGGAAACGCCTGGTTGGTCATCAGAGCCATCCTTCTCCGGTCCATCAGCTCCTTCAAGAACAGGTCAATGTCACCAAGACTGAGCACTGGGACATCAGAAGCAACAGACCCTTTCAAGAAGAACTTGCCCCAGGGCCAGCCTCCACATGCAACAACTGTCAAGAGATGTCTTCATTGTTGTGAGTCTGACTGACAGGTGTCGGGTGGAAATGGTTGTATTTGGTACCATTTCTTTCCAGATTAGCCTGGACACATTCAGTAGCTTCATCCTGCAGGTGAGGGTTTGTTTCCTTAGCTCTGTGTGTGATTTCATCCTGGGGCTAAGTCCCCGAGCAGGTCATGATGGAGACGCCCAAGGAGCTCTCGTGATTATAACCCAGAGCCTGAGCCACGGTCAATTGCTGGCCCAGGAACTTACTCCTGCACGTGAATGAAAACAGAATGGAAATCCCTTCTGAAGCCTAATAGGCCCACTCTTTCACCTGCTAGTAGTGGAATGGGGTGGGGAGCTAAGGACATGCTCAACCAGGCACGATTCAGACATTCACACCATCGGGGAACCCAACCCAGCTGATGTTTTTCTGTTTGGAAATACTGGTTATGCGGCTGCAAACAGAACTAACTTGCCAAGAGAATTGAACCTGAAAGATGGGCAATTTGGCCCCGTTTCAAACCCACTTAAAACTCGGGCTCTAAATTTAGATGTGAGCTGGAAACTTGAGTTTCAAGTTCCCCTCCACAAAGGCAAAGCCTGCATTTCAAGCGATTGCAAATTTTAATTGACGCACGCTCCTCTTCCTGACCGCCCCAGACACGCCCGCCTGCTCCCAACACCTCCCTTCTGTTGGTTACAGGTTCCGTTTGGCTGTGGTTGGGACTTCTCTTTGGTCGTTTGTTGTCCTTGCTTAGACATTGTTCAACCTTTAGTTGTGTGCCCTTCACTGGAATAGGGGGTCCTGGGGTTGGGGAAGCAGAGGCCTTTCTCAGGTCCTCTGCCTTTGCGCTCGGTGAGTCTTAAAGCTAGAAACTGAGAGAAGGTTCTTTGCTCTCCGTTTGCCAGAGTCCTGGTTAACTTGATTAACTGGTCAACTTGGTTAGCTAGTCACTGAAAGTAAACCAACCCCTGCTGCATGATGGTTTGAAGGAGAAAGCAGTTTGCACAATTTAAGGACCTTTGGTGAAAATGAAGCCACGGGCTGGACAAAATCGAATCCATCTAGGACAACTTTCGAGCACTTTCCATGGCGCTTTTGCACAACTCCATTTTGCCTGGGAGGAAAAGAGGACAGGAAGGCAGTTGGCAGGTGGGGCAGAATTAGAGTTCCATCATCTTGATCTTCTGGTCTGAACAGAAGACCCTCCTCCAAATTAAGACGAATCAATCTGCTTCAGTCTGGGCCTTATCTATGATAACCACCCAGAAGAATCAAAAACAAACAAACAAAGAAGGAGGGGGTTCTCTTTCACTCCCTCCAGGGATCCATCCACCTATTGCTCCATTTCCCCATCTATCTGTTTGTAACCCATACATATAGTAACCCAAGGACATGACGTGGAGTCCTATTTGTATGTATTTGGTGGTAAAGTGTGTTAGGCATTGGACTACTTACCTGGAGGTCAGAAGATCAAATCCACCAGCTGCTAGGAGGAAGAAAAATGACGCTTTCTACTCCCTTTATGATCTATTGTCTTAGAAACCCAGGAGGGCATTTCTACTCTGTCTGTCCTAGAGGGTCGCTGTGTGTCAGAAGTGACTCAGTGGCAGTGAGGTTGGTTTGAGTGAGTCACCACAGGGAGAGATCTACAGGGACCCAACCAGTGTGCGAGCCTGGCCTGGTCTGGGCCACCTGGCCCTGCCACTTATTGGCTCAAGGATTTTGGTGATCTTGTCCTCTGAGCCTGGGTTTCTTCGTTTCTCAATGAAGCCTGTATCAGACAGTAGCCTAATGACTACTCAAGAAGGGGCATGGTTTTTAAGGTGATTCTGGTTCACTGAGGAGTAGTGAGAGTTGATAGAATGAGAACATGGCCTGTCTTCTAACATCCAAGAAGTCATGACAAAGATTGTGCTCTTTGTGGAATTATAGAACTCCCTTGCAGACACCATTTCATTTGGCGTCTCCCCTTAAAATCTAGGAGCAGCAATTCTTACCATTTCAGGAATTGGACTCCACCAAGATACTGATCAAAGCTGGGTACCCTCTTCATTAAATTGTACCTGTGTGGCTGCTGTCCTCACAGTTTTGCCCGTGGTCTCCCCGAGGGAAGCTGGTAACTCTCACTTGAGAGGCAAGAACCTCAGGAACTCATTTGCTCGTTCAGTAAGCCTTTATTGCCAGTCTACCACATGCTGCATGCCGTGCGAGGGGCCGGTGAGTCTGGGAAAATCAGACAGGAGCATTCTCTCCACATTACTCACAGGCATCAAATGACCATAATGAGAAAGAGAAGCCATTTCGTGGTATGTATGTGTGGAGGAACCAAGTGGGTTTGGTGGTTGGGGGAAGGACATTGGCGTTAGAAAATGAAAGTTGAACAACAGTTTGGCCTGAAATTACATGTTGGCATTCCCAAGGAATGGGCCACAGAAGTTAAGGGCCTGCAGATCACCTGAATGCCGTCACCTGAATGCAATGAGTTGGTAGATGGAGGAAAGGGTGACTCTCTGATACAAAGCCAGACTCAACTCATGGTGTTTCTGGAAAGACAGTCCTAACGACCCTCTCATGGACCCATGTTATGTCCTCTCCCAAAGATAAATAACTTCCTCTTGCAAATTAAATCTTGGACACAGGATTTCCTTTCTATCACTGGTGGGGATGACAACACGGTCATCCTGGAACAGAGTGCAGTCTTATAAGAGAGGGGAGGAGATACAGAGACAGGGAATCCCACGCAGAGCCAACATGCCATATGAAAGTCCCCCACAAGTCAAGGGACTTGTGAGAGATAACCAGGGCAACCAGAAGCTGAAAGAGGCCAGGGATACTCTTCCCCTAGAATGAACACCACCAACCCCATTTCTGTCTTTCCTGCCATCCGCTTTGTGGTAGTGGATCGCTGAGATCTTCCCCTGTCGCCTGCTGACAGGGCACAGAAGAAATGGCCATACTTCCTGTCTTCAGTCCTTACTTTGTCATAAGTGACCCTATGGTGTGTCTGACCTTGAGGGGTCAGTGCCACTGGGGGAGAGTGAACATAGCTCAGCTTTCTGTCCTAGCGCACAGACGGCCCGGCGTGGGGCCACATCTGGGTGCAGTTTGCTACTCAGGTGCATTTTCTCTCTGCCAGGAGAGCCTGAGCCTTCTCACCCCCACATTCTCCCTTCATTTCTCACATCATCTTATGGCAAGGTCAGGAGCTGAAACCTCCTTCTGCTTCAAAATGGCTTGACGGGAATGCTTCTGAAAGACCCAGTTCCTGTTGTGGTTCAGTGCAAAGCCAGTGTTTGGGTTGGGCACAAGATGGGGTTAGACTAGTGATGAAACTCATTCTGGTTGGGGTTTGATGGCATAGTCCTCTTCAAGACCCTTACTTCAACCCAGCCTAGGGGGCAAGGGCAGAGGGAGGTGGCCTGGGCACTCACTTCCAGAGGATTTTTAATATACAATCTCAGACCAATGCAGCATGTTTTCTTCTAGGCTCTGTGGAAGATCAGCCGGTTCTACTCTGCAGGATGGCCTTAGGGTCCCACTATGAAGATGGATTGGCCTCGAACAGACTTAGGAAGTCGATTCCAGGTTCAGGTTCAACCACCGTCCGGCACTGTGACCCTGATAAACCCATTCCCCTCTTTGGGACCTCTGGGTCCTTACTGGTAGCACAAGAATGTTGGTGAAAGACTAGATATGGTTAAGGGATCTTTTAGAGCTAAAATGTTCTGAAAAAAACTTAAAAATTAATTTAGAAATTTTGCCTCTAAGAAAAAGATTCTAAGTCTCCCTTCTTTAGTCCCACAGTTCGTTCTTTCTTAATTTCATATATAATTATATTTATATAAAATAGAATATATTGGGCTGAGCCCTGGTGGCGTAGTGGTTGTGCGTGGGACTGCGGCCCACTGGGACGGAGGTTCAATTCCAGCAGTGGGGCTAGAGCTCCTACTCCCACCACCGGAGAGCAGTGATGCCCCCAATTAAGATAAAATAGAATATATTTGTGTAAAATAGAATGTACATATTTATATAAGATAGAATATCTATATCTATATCTATATCATCTACATATTCTTCCATGTTCCTTCCTCTCTGCTCATGGAGCCAGCTGCCTTGGTTTGATTCCTACTAACATTGATCCGTGGGTTTCGTTGTGGAACTGTGCTCCATGGAGCTCTCAATAGTTGATCCCCGCCCACCCCCCTCCCGAAGTTGATCACCTTTCTTCTGAGTAGGTTGGAACCTTCCACCTTTCAGTTAGCAGCCAAGCATTTTTGCTACGTCGGCGCTAACTTCGTGACTTCAGCAGCCTTCCTGGATACCATCGATTGTTAAACAGAGGACTGGGTCACCATTCCTCCAGAGGCCCTCAGTAACTGAGCGAGTTGTCAGCGCTCAGGGCACGGGCCTGCCTTCCTCCTCTCCCTGCCTTCTCCCCTCTTCTCAATTGACCTGTGGTTGAGTTCTTCCTTTGTACGAAGGCCTGGGCTAGGTTCTGTGGAGAGCAAGTGGGTGACATTAGGCGGCGTTCTTGCTCCATGCCACACTTCAAGATGCCATTAAGCAAGACAGAGACCTTCTTAGCCGAGTTGCGATCCAGTCGTTGTGGAAGTTGATGGCTTAACAACTAGTCACATTGTGTTTCCACGTTAGGATTATAAGGTGGTACATTTTTTCCCTCCTTAAATGTACTCTTTTAAATACTAAAATGAATTATTCTATTCCTTTTTACCATTTTAAATGAGAAAAGGTCTCTATTTTGTTTCTTGCCACTCAGCTTTCTTTGCTGGGTGTTACAAAGGCGAACCATGGTCTCCAACAAATATTGACCTGGGCTTTCCTGGGAAGGCGGAGGGAAAGGGTACCTTCTCCAGAGGAGCAGAGAAATACTGAGCGGGGGCTTGCCTTGAACGATGTGTGTGTTTCCTTCACAGTGAAGACCGTGCATTCTCCAGCACGGGAGCCCCCACGAGCTCTTCCACCCTGTCCTGTAGGGTGGCTTGGAGCAGGCATTGATCAATGGCAGTGGACCTGGGACGAGTCCTCATGGTCAGGTGATGAAGGATTACATGGAGCAGCCACGTCTGGGAAATGGCTCCTCCCTCCCTTTCTCCTTCCTGTCTTTTCATTCTCTCTTCTAGCTCTCTTTTTAAGTTTTACCGGCTTCTCTTATAAGATAAATTAAATTACCTCATAGTTGCTCGAGAGAATGGCATTTTGGTAAATTCCCACTCTAGCTTTGATGTTCTGAGCTTTGTTTATTTGTTTTACATGGTTGCAATCATTCTAAAGGCATAAATTTGCATCCTGCTTATTTTTAGTTCTAATTACAACATAAGCATTTCCTCGTGTTAATTATAAATTCATCAAAAGCCTCACGCATGTTGGCTGCAAACACGTCTGGGTCTGATGCTGCCATTCAGTTCATGCAGCCCCGAGCCTCTCTCTAATTTGTTGCTTCTAATTGCCTGTGGCTGGGAAAGCATCCCGCTGCACCTGCTGGAGCTGCGTGTCAGGGAAGAGCTAACTGAGCTTTGGGGGAGGCCTGAGTGGCTTTGCTTACAATCCTTTGGGTTTGACTTCTGCGTTGTCTCCTGTGGCCTCTCAAAGGCTCCTTTCCTTTACATGTTTCTGGTCTGGATACAGGCCTAGAGAGTGGGCATGGCCCGTGAAGTGAACTAGGACTGTAGCGTACGTCTGAGAGCATACTCTGAAGCATCCAGTGTGCGGGAGGTCAGGAATGACAGTCACGGTGCACCATCCATTCGCAAAGTGTCCACGTGGATTGAGTCTCTGCTGGACTCTTGATGAGGGTGAGAGCAGTCTTGCTGGAAGCTGCGTGCACTGGGAAGTAGGTTGCCTCCACCCCTCTCCACCAAGGAGGGAAAGTCTCCCTTCGGGGCCTAGCCAGGTGTGTTCTTGATGGAGTTTGCTTTACTGAGGGTCAGAGAGTCATGCCCTGGTCAGAGGGGTCTGAACCAATCTTGTCACACACTCCTCTGTCTGATGTCATGCATGTGTCCAATCATGACTCCATTCCCGATTCTGTAGGTTCCCCTGTGTCTATGCTGTCTGCCATCAATCACACTTTTGTGACAGCTTCTTTTGTCCTCCCAGGTCCCTTTAAAATCTCTGAATCCCAGCAAACCTTCAGAGGCAGCAATGATCTTGGGCTAGTGGGCTCCCTAAGGTTTCATAGATGTTCTCCTTAAATTATATTTAAGCTTTGGGGTCTCTCTCATACCCTAAAATCTATGAAAAAGGATAGAACCTATTTCTTCTTCCATTAGAGGAAGTGTCCCAGCGTGGAGAGGTGGCAGAGTTTGATTTTTGGATCCTAACTCCCGGACTCTAGCTTCGTGTCTCCAGCAAGTTTCAGCCTCTTGATACTTCAGGCCTGACTCATAGCAAGCCTGCAGGCCAGGGCAGTACCACCCTTGTGGGTTTTTGAGACGGTGACCTTTCATGGGAGCAAAAGCTGGTGACTTTGAACTGCTGACATTGAGGCAAGCAGCCCCACTGGTAAAGATGGCCGCTGAGTTTGGCATTTGAGTGCCTCAACTCTGCACCACACTGGCTGCTGTCTATTGCATTTGGCTGTGGTGACCCTTGGTACTGCAGGGTAGAGCCTCAGTACTCACCAGGGGGTATTTGCAGTGGTGCCTTTGGGTGAGCTTGAACCCCCAGCCTTCTGTTAATAGCAGAGGAGGGCTGAACTATTTGTACTCCTCAAGGACCCCCCTTCCTGCCCCAGCCTCCCATAAAGGGGGGTAATTAGAATAATATCCTCCCCAAAGGATTGTTTGCGGTGTGTTGGAGTGGACTCCATAGCAGTGACTTGAACTTTGAGTCCGTGGGACTGTTGGCAGACAGGAGAGGAATGAATTCATGTAAAGGGGTGCCGTGGGCTAAGCCATGGGCTGCCAGCAATGAGGTCGGTGGTTCAAACTCACCAACTGCTCCGGGGGAGAAAGAAGAGGCTGTCTGTGCTGTCAGATTTCAGTCTCAGAAACCCAGAGGGGAGTCCTACAGTGTCTGGGAGGTCACCACAAGTGGCCATGGACACTGTGGCCATGGACTCAGGCGCTCAGGGCGATGACTGCCACTTGTTGACACAACAGAGGTGAGAGAACATGTCTGGAGCACCGTCTATAGTGAAGAAAGAGGCCCTCAGAGGCCAGGGGAGAGTGCCAGGGGGGCTCAGGGAAGGGAGGCAGATCAAGGGGTCAGCGAGGAGCAATGCTGGCCCCCAGCCCCTCGGGGGAGGGGAAACACAGAGTCTGGGGCTGACAGGTTGCCCACAGAAGGCTGGGAAGGTGGGAAGTGAGAATCAGGCCCTCCAGGGGGGAGGGCAGATGCTATGTGAGAGCCCAAAAAAGCAGGGGTTGGGAACAAGCCCTCCCAAGGTCTGAAACCCCAGAGGTGGGGCAGTGCAGGGCTTGCAAAGGAAGGCTTAGGGTTCGGGGGGTGGAGAAAGCCTAAGAATAGAATTTACAGTTGTCCTTACCAGAGAACACACACACATACACACACACATCAATTTACTTTTAACAGTAGCTGATAGCATGTCTTGTGTGACTCTGCCCCACTGACAGGGTTGACTGGCCCCCTCTCCACCTGAAAGACTGGCTAACAGGACGGGAAGAAGATGCGTGGCCGATTTAGACTGGGGAGTGGGCAGAGGCTGGCATCAACTCCCTTTGGCTCTCTGCACTTTCAAGCCCGAGGGTGACCACCTCCTGGGTGGCCTGGGTCTGGAAGGGACATACTCCCATTCCGGACTGAGTGCCTTCCTTCTGTGGGGGTGCCTGGGAGCCAACCCCATCTCACAGGGGCTCCAGAGGATGGAGAACTGACCCTGGAAGTTGTCCACGGCTATCATCTCATGGGCACAGACCACTAGGTCTTGGCTCCTGAGCGTGGACTTGAACTGCCACTCTCTCTGTTGGCAGCCAAATGCTTAACCATTGTTCCAGCAGGGCTGCCTGGCAAGTCTCTAGACCAGCGGTTCTCAGCCTGTGGGTCGAGAAGATCCTTTCATAGTGGTCGCCCGGTTCCTAACTGCAGCAACATGGCAGTGATGAAGTAACAATGAAAATCATTTTATGGTTGGGGGTCACCAGAGTCACGGCGTTAGGAAGGCTGAGAACCACTTCTCTAAACTCCCCCAAGCCCCAAACTCACTGCCATGGAGTCCATTCTGACTCACAGCCATCCTCTGGGACAGAGCAGACTGCCCTGTGGGGCGGGGGTGGGGTGGTGGGGGGCTGTAACCCTTTAGAGAAGGAGAAAGCCCTGTCTTTCTCCCTAGAAAGCTTCTAGAAGTCGTTGCCTCTTTCCATCTCAGGAAGAGTCACACAGGCCCCGATACCACCTCGGTCCTGTCTCTGGACAGGTGGCAGAGACCCTGCCACCCGGAGAGGGCCCTACTGGTGGGCCCTAAGTGAGACCTGGGAGGAGGTGGAAGACTGGAGCCAGCGCTCGGCCCACCTGGATAGAAACCCAAACCCCACTGGGCTGTTTTCTTCGCTGAGCATGGAGAATCATTTAGCGGCATGAAAGGTGGTTGTGAAGCAGTAAATAATCTTCAAATGGGGAAAGGCAGCCATCTGAGAGCTCGAGAGAAGGCCGAGGCACAGAACATTTTATCTGGGTTTAAAACTCTAGAGAGAAGTTGATTTCACTGTGGTCCAAGACACGCATAATTAAAAACAAAGACATCTTTAAGTCAGATCTAAGGAGGCCTCCTTGTCCTCCCCCCAACTCCTCCCTGCTCCCCACTCCCCATCTCCTTTTCCCGGAAAAGACTGGGCACACCCTCAGCAGTCCAGTCATTCTAACAAGAGAAGACACGTTCCTGAAGAAGTTGGGACTTATCGCCTACCGCTCTATGAGCACTTGGGTAGAGAGATGGCCCACACGCCCGCAGGAAGTCAAGGATGCCTGGCTTCAAGGCCGGCTCGGTCCTGGGCATGATTATTTTTACAGCATGCGCAATTAAAGTCAGGTTTTTGGCTGCCTGATTCTGGCTGGACAGGGGCTCACGTGCTCCTGGGGC